>OW796101.1:1200000-1505278 GCA_941860345.1 Chrysodeixis includens
GTATTATATCGAATATATATATTTATTCAAAGCTAACATATTGCTAAGCTAACACATGTCAAATAATTCTGATGTCATAATGTCAAACCACAATTGCTAAATTAAATCTGAATCTTTTTTTAAATTGCTGATTAAGTATTTTGAATCCAGTATATTAATGCGTGTACAGAGCAGAAATTTAATATGAACTCGTGGAAGTGAAATTTAAACTTCACGACAACTAGATTTTTTAATCTACCATTTATTCTAGACACGTGGTACGATTGGGGTAAAACGACATTAGACTAGGCATTTATGCACAAATGTGCAGATATAGCAATTCGTTGCTTAGTTATTAGTTGATTGTGCACAATTGTACCTAAACCTGTTTAGACACGTAAATGGTACGTGTTTGTTTTTAAAGCTTAAGAAAAATAGTCAAATAGACATAAAAATAAATACAAGTCAATTCTGGGAGATAGGCATATTTTATGGAAGTGCGTTAAGAGATATCAATCAATCATTGCCTACATGAGGTTTTGCAAGAAATGCTTTTGTGGAAGCGAGTCAGTAGACTGCACTGTGTAAACTGACTTCTCGCTTCCACGACTACGCTGGTCA
This sequence comes from Chrysodeixis includens, assembly GCA_941860345.1. Classification (NCBI taxonomy): domain Eukaryota; kingdom Metazoa; phylum Arthropoda; class Insecta; order Lepidoptera; family Noctuidae; genus Chrysodeixis; species Chrysodeixis includens. The sequence goes on from OW796101.1 coordinate 1,200,601, forward strand.
GACTACATAGTTCCTCATTTGGGCATAAGCCTAAGCAAGACGCGGCATAACACTTGATCTCCCGTGAGTGTCCACTGAAATCCAACAAGACTTAGCCCAATAATAGAACAATTTGCCGACAAAGAGGCAAGTAATCGTTTGAACAAGATCTTTAGTCACAAATTCACAATACACGATACCTTTTGGTTGCTAAGTAAAATAATAATATGTAGGTACTTACATACATTATACTTAAAACACAGATAAGCCTTCGACATAATACCTACTTACTATTTTGTTGCTATTAGTTTTAATTAAAGACCTTTGCTTTGTTAAACTTAGAGATATTAAGTCAGTTTATCTGCTATGTGATAACAATATGTTTAGCATAATTATTGATATCTAGAAAAGTTATATTACTTTAATTAAGTAGAATAGACTGATTAATACCACCTTTATTAAGATTATGAAACACTTGGCATTGAAAGATATCAAATTGTATTTTAACGAGAAACAGGTTTTACAGGGATATAAATTATTATAAGTAACAAAATAAGACCACTATAATGTATTTTTATTGATTTTTGCAACCGGAAAGTGCGAAATTAGCATATGTTAATGTACGTACAAGTAAAGAGCTACGCGTTTGCAATACTGCATGAGCGTATTGTCTAAGGGGTGTCCCCACACAACCGGCGCACCCTGGCTTTCAATGTCACGACAATGGCATATGCCATTACTACGTTACCTACTTCAAACAATTTGAACTAATGTCGTCTTCTTAGACAGGGTTTTATGCAACTTTATATTCTGTGGGATGCGAGTGGCAACAAGGAAGAGTAATACAACAGTAACACGCCAATTTAAAAAAAACAAATCGAACTTAAAGTGTGAATATTTATTATTTTTCATAGTACATCGTCTTTGTCCTAATTCACTAGGGTGCGGGCACCAACCAATGTGATACTTCATCTTTAAAGGTGTCTGGTTTTAAAGACAGCACATACCGAGATACCGAGCCATCAATGGTTTAGGAATGAGCGATATCTAACACCGATAGCCTTTACTTCATTAGTCATTGACGATTTCAACACTACCATGACTCTGGTTTACACCTTGGATTATGGATAAACAAATACTATGCATGTTTGTCATTATTAAACCTTTAATGTAACGATTTGTTAAAGTATTCTAACTGCAAACACAATTTAAAACTATGTCAAACATGTTTCTTTCAATGTTCGGGGATTTACCCGCATTTTTTCTTAGGCGAAATCGATAATACGTCTTTTTTTCGTAAGCTCAATGGAAACTACGAGTAGTGTGATAAAAATTGTATCTAATGAACAATTAAGAACGTGTTTCTCATAACTTTACAAAGCTGTCAGTTTAACAATCTAGTTTAATCTCGTTAGGCTGAGAATAGATATGATAAAATCGTAAAAGGTGATAATCAGTTATTGACAGGATATCAACACAGCAGGGGGTCTCGAATTAAGCAAGAATTGTACGTGCTTCATATTACAACTATGTACGGTCTGCCGCGAAAGACTTTGAACAGATTCAGATTAAAAAATTGCCAGAAATGTTTAGTGTCTTTCATAATATTGGTTTTCAGCAAGTTTTAAATACATTTTTGTTGTTAAAATTCCTTTGTGCCCTAACCCCAAAATTACTAAATTTGAATTTTGTTTGTGTTAATACGTCTTGTAAATCGAACAGTGTTTACGGACTTTAACTGCTGACTGTACTACAAGTAAAAGTAGTACAGAAATAGGATTAATATTAAAAAGGAAAGGTAAACAGTATGTTAGTATGCTTGCACAATATTATCCAACGAGTAATTGTTAGTCGCGACAAAAACTGCGTAAATATCATTTGTTGAATTGTGTAAATCGTATGAAAAGAGGTCAGAGACCTTAGAGCTGTCAGAGTAGCACTCGTGACCCGGTTCTGTTCAATAATGAAATGTACTATGCATTATGTGAGCTAGTACTTGGAAGATAAATTATTTATTGTTTTCTATTTGTATTTTTTTGTCTACGTAATATTTTTAAGAATAAATTTTTGTGAACATAATTTTTCTTATAAGATACAGTGGGTATTATATAATAAAGGTTGAAAAGCATAAGGAATTCAAAATTTTTGAATCATTGACATGATCCAAGTAAATGAAATAAGAGCTTATTATTCAAACTTTAAAAGATTTCAAATGCGCACGTTTAAGTTAGTAGGCATATTACAAAAATGTCTTTCAACTCTTAAAAACTTGTTTTCCTACAATAACGAATCTGTAAGAAATTAACTGTCTTAAAAATACCTAAACTCACAATTTAAGGAATATAAAATTCAAATCCTCACACTTAATTAATTTAAAACCTTACAACACAGTTACTTGGTATTCATTAATGAGCTTAATTAGATGTTACAGTCTCTCAGAAGTGTTAAATATGCAGTACCCTAAATGGTGTGAAAAATTCCAAACCACATCTACAGCTTCAGGCCCATTTAAAGCTTACAATACACATAGCTTACTTAAATGGCAGTAAATAATTAAAAGCGTCAAGTAATAATTACACTATCAATCAAAGAAAAAACTAAGATTTAAGTATGTAGGCGAAGTGTGCTAAAAGAGATTGTGGGTAGTTGTTGTGTAAGGGTCAAATTTTGGATAGGCATGTAAGAGATAGTATAATGTTATAGATAATATACTGATGAATTTATTATACAATAAAACCTTCTCCTCGAACCACTCTATCTATTAAAAAAACTTGTTCAAAATCTATTACATAGTTTCTAGCCACTGTTCCGTGGGAATAATTTCACTTCCTTTACCAAGATTGTAAGTAAAGTCCAGCTGGCTACTTTCTTGAACATAGATGTGTGAGCTTAACCACTGGATAGGATGATATCTAGTCCGGATACTAAAACATTTCATACTATATCTAAGTAACAGATAATTTAAATTAGTTACCTCAGTAAGAAGGAGAACTGCAAAAGCGACATTAAGCGATAACATTTAAGTAATTAAAAAAATAATGTAGTAAATTTTGAACTTGTAAGTACTTAGGGCTAAACTATACATTTTCATTCAGACATTCATAACTATCCTGATTCAGCAGCTTGTAGCAGCTAATAACAAACAAATGGCTTATTATACTACTTAACTACGGTAGAACTTTTAGAAAGCAACTTGACTCGAACTTGTCTTGAAATATTTTTAATCAAAAACTACCTAATTAAGCTTGATTATTTTTATGAGAAATATTGTTGTATATTGAATAACTCCAAACATAATAGGTCGGGGAAAAAGTCTTTTCGCATTATAGTATGTATGAACTTATAATAAAATCTTTCTCTCTCTAATAAAATTAGAATTTGGAATTATGTTCTTTGAAATTTTAACTTTTAATTATACCAAAACCAGCCAAGTACAAATATTATAGCCAAAAAGATTTTATTACAAGTTCATACATACTATAATGCGAAAAAACTTTTTCCCCAACCTAATATATACAAACACTAAAAGTTATGTTCAAAGTTACCTGCTATGAACAGGAACTATTTAATAACAAAAAGATAATCTATCAAACAATAAAAGGACGAAACTGATAATGAATACAATAATACAATTGATTTTAGATAAGTTTCAGTAAACAGTATGAGTACCTACCATTTGTTTTATGATTTTGACAATGACAGCTGATATGGAAATAATCAATCAGTATAAACACAGTATACCAATATATACAGTATGAAGTCTTGATATAAATGGTGCAACTCGAGTTACGTCTACGCTATCAGATTGTGGCATGATACAGACTGTGTTGTTGATGTAATTAAAATGCTGTAGGTGGACAGTGTGTCAGGTGAACACTGTTACATACCGCATGGCTGTGGGCATTTATTATTTGGAAACTGCAGAGTCAAACTACTGTCTGTATTTATACTATGGTAGTAGCATTATCTATGGAATGTGGACGATTTTCTTTCTGATAATATTTGTTTGAATGACCTTGAGGTTGTGTATGACAAGGATATTTGACAACTGATAATAATTTGGGTTAATGACATTACAGGCAAGTAATACCTACATAGTGTATATCTACATAGAATAGTAACTATGATGAAGCCTGCCTTGTTTTAAATATGTAAACATATAAGAACCATATTTGTTGATGTAATAAACCGTAAATGTGTGAAATCTGTGATTTAGAATATAATTTATTTCCTTTGAACAGGTCAATGACATTGTACTTGAAATGGGAAATATAGGCTATAATTTGTGAACATTTGTGGACATGCAAGTTTAAAAAGTAATAAAAAACTATAGAGGCTAGAAAGACTAGGATTCAATACCTAACTAATGAAACATCATTCTGAAAACACGGCTACATAGTACATTAAAACGAGGTACATACTGATTAAAATAAGAATAACAGTAACAGTGACTTACCATTAGAACTCTTGAGGTCTCGATGTATGAGGGACATGGGAGCCCCGACGTGCAGGTAAGCCATGCCCTGCGCCACCTGGATGGCCCAGTCCACCAGGATGTCTGGGCGGATCTTCCGACCCGACAGCACCCGGTTCAGGGGCCCGCCGCGCGCATACTCCATCACCAGACACAAGTTAGGCTCCTCCAAACAAACACCTTTCAACGACACTATATTCTCGTGTTGCAGCACCCAAAACAGTCTCGCCTCTTGCAACACACTCTCTTTAATAACCTCGATGTCTTCGTTTGCGTCCTGGCGCGCCGCCTTCACTGCCACCACCTCGTCGTTCCAATAGCCGCGGTACACTTTGCCGAAGCCACCCACCCCGATCACCTCCTCCAGCTTCAGCTCGGAGAAGGACACGCGCGGCGGCTCCACGGCCAGAGGATCCTCCTCGGTGACGTACATGGCGGGGAATATGCCGACGCGGTCGCCGATCTTCCCTGTCCACCAGCCCTCGTCCCCCGAGATGTTAGCGTCCTTCGACAGCACCTCGACGATTTCGCCGCGGCGCAGGGAGAGCTCATCCTCTCCCTGCGCCACATAGTCGTACACGGCGGTGAACAGAGCGAGCGGCGGGCGTTCGCTGTCGGCCGCCATGGCCGCGCGGCCGGCCGCTGGCCGCGGCGGCATCACCCCGGCCGCGCCCCCATCGCGCCTCTCCTCCTCACTCACGCGCCCCGACACTGCTGCAGCCGCCGCCCACCACAGCACATAACGCTACACACGACAAAACAATGCGTTTGGTTATGATCACCGTATTATTCCGCCATCTTTGTTTCTAACATCGATCATGGCGGTGTTGTGTCGAAGCAAGCACTAATATCAGCACTGATGAGTTGTAGCACGCGCGACGGTACGTTTTGAGGAGATACGAGGAACGTCTCCGCTGCGATAAAGTTAATTATTTTCCATTCATCTATCACGACAACTGATAGACGGACGAAATGACAACCATACCGTAGCGAAGTCAGTGACAAACTGACGTTTAGTGTTGCTAGAACATGGCACACATGACTTGCAAGTTGCAAAATTACCAGAATCGTACAAAACTAAATATTTTCTACATTCAATATTAATTAAACCATTAATGATTGTGGTTTCTCTGATGTCTAAATCTGTCATTCTTAAGTATTCTTTAATTTTATTTTGTTATAAGTAAGTTTATAAAACATATTTTGATCTGTTATAGTTTTAAGAAAGGTAACCTAGATGTCGCTATCTTCAATATATTTGTCTTACGTATTCAAGTAACATTAAAAAATGATCATTCGCGATATTTTGTCATTGTGAGCTTAAAACTATATTTTTGTTGCTAGAAATAGTACCAGGAAAGAAAAAAACATTTGATTAGCTCACTCATTTCTGTCAATGCTATACTGTGATATTAAAGTGTAATTTCATCATTCTTTACACGCGGTCCCATGGTGTAATGGTTAGCACTCTGGACTTTGAATCCAGCGATCCGAGTTCAAATCTCGGTGGGACCTGTTTGGAATTTCTGATTCTTTTGTTTCTTTAATTTACCATTTTGCACTTTTTTACATGCATTTCAAATTTATTTGTATTTACTTTATATTTAAGAAAATGTATAGCGAAAAATAACAAGGAGAAAATAAAATGTAACGATAGTCTGTGGGAGGCTGAAGTCTGAAGGGATGCTGGGTAGGGAGCATTATTGATCGCGCGAAAATGGGATAGTCGTATCCATTCGCGGCCACCCAGCCCGCGGACGTGGGGCCGGTTTTCACTCTCAAAAACACGTAGATACGCCTTAAATATTAGATAAATAGCTGATAAATGTCTTTAAATAGTTAGTTAACGTGCTAGTGTATTAGTATTAAGTAAAAAATAACCACAAAGTGTGATAAAACCCACGGCGCTTTTTCTAAACACCGTAACGTGACATGTCATAGTGAAAACGAAAGAAAATTTGCTTATTACTCGACAATACGCTGAAATCATGTGAAATTACGTAAAATTGTTCTCCAAAATATATTGTGATAGTAATTATTTAGATGTCCAAGCAGTGTTCAGTTTAAAACAAGTGAAAATCTAAACTAATAATGGCCGATTTACTATCTCCGGGTTAGATTTAAGAAAATAATGTGGAAAATAACAAACATGAATAATTGTTTAAAAAGTGGGCTGTGTTTGAAGTGGCGTTGGCGTAAGCGTTGGCATGAAATTAAAAAAATAATAATTGATTCATACGACGGGAGCGTGAATGGGCCGTATTCTTAGCTATATTGTGTTTAGAAGTATTAGTCAAATAAATTTATAAATAACAAAATGAATACTTTTAACGCACCGACGACGCAAATAAATGCGATAGATAAAATGACAACGGTGAAATGTAAATCTGTTGATCTAGAAGGATATGTTATTATAGTAGTGCAAACTAAGGATAATAAAATTAAATTATACGGTAAGTACAATACCTACAATTGAAGTTAGTTATTTCATCAGTGTCTAGGTCTATAATAAGAACAAATTTTTTCATTATCAATAATCAAAAGAGGTTAACAGACATGCAGCCTTTCTTCGATGTGTCATTTTATTTTTTAATTTTTACTGATGAAATAAACAATGTTGTGCCAATAATTAAATACCAAATTATTTTTAAATTATTGTAGAATTTATTTGTATTACCAAAATGGTAAGGTTTATTCAGTAAAATGTTGTGCCATGGCTTGAAAACCCCGCAAGTGGTGAAGCAATTGTACCGCACCTAACCTATTTTATTGAACAATTTCTTAAAGATTTTGCTATTTAATGATTTATTTATAGCTTTTAATTAAAATAATTATTGGGAAACTACATGACGTTGAGTATAATTTGTTCTATTTTCATATTTTTTTTAATAATTGAATAGATATTGAAATAAAGGCGTGTCTGTGTATTCCCATTATTACAAGTAAGGCTTTCTTGCGTAAAAATAAAGGGTATAAAAAGCTCTGAATATATGAATTATTAGACGTAATAATAATTATGACAGATATATTTAAAACTCTATTAATTATTAGGTATGAAATGTGTCTCTGACATTATTTTCCTTACAATAGATATTGTTACACGCCTGCGTTACACTGATGTTTTCTTTCGAAAAATCTATATATATAAAAATGAAACCCGTTTTCCTTGGTCACGGCATCACGCGTGAATGGCTGGACCGATTTCACTAATTCTTTTTTTGTTGTATTTGTTATTATTAGGAGAAGGTTCTTACGGAAAAAAATATTAAGAAAAGACCTTGGTTTTTTTGTCCCTTTACCACGCGGGCGAAGCCGCGGGCAGAAGCTAGTAGTAAATAAAAATACCACTCTTTAAAAGACTTTATTTACTTTTAAAAAAATATTGAAATTAATTTGTATCAATTTTAGGCATTGTCATAATAGCTCTAAAGTGTAATATAATTGACGTAACACGCGTTCTAGTTCACAAAAAAAATAAAATAAAAATGTATAGAAATTTTGCACGTTTTCAATCAAAATAATACACAATAATAAAATGTATTTGACATGTAACTAGGGTTATTTACAGTTCATTCTTACAGTATTAGGCTTACAGTTTACTAATAACATTAAACTATCACATACACAATCTAGTGTGTATCGAATATTGCACGTATCTGTGAACTATCGAAGTACGTTATTGTTTTCGTGCCTGGTTTAGTTTAATACTAGCTGGTCAATTTCAATAGATCCCTATATTACATATTAGCTTACAAGCCTCAGTATAAATCGAAAAAAAATTATAACTAACTCACACAATTTCACATCATAAATTATTTATTTTTTCTAACTACAGTAATTATATACCATCTATTAAAGTACTAATATAATCTATGAGAAGGTACACGATTGACACGATGTTTTTTTAATATATTTTTTTTGTACGAAATTGCGTGTTTTAACTCTAGGCGAGTACTTTGAAAAGAAGGTTTTACTTTCAATAAACATACTGTCATAAAAAATAGCTACTGAATTAAAATCTCCTCAAATGTTACCCGATCGGACACGTTATTGGACCTCCTTGGTCAAAACTCAAAAGTTTATTCCTCCTTTCTATTTGTTCAAGGTTCGCCATCGGCCGGAAACTGGGACAACTTGGAGCTGGCAGACGAGATCATGGACGTGAATGAGACGCGACTCGAAGATATGTCCCGGGCAGAGGTCCTGGGGCATATACACGAGGTGAGTGACCTGGATACCATGGCTTTTTTAGACCTTCTTGCATTGTAAAGGGCTAAAAGGTATTGGATCTTGAAACGTATGGATATTGTACCCACTTGTACACGTTGTTAATTATTTAATTTTTTGTGGTAAGTTTCTTTGTGTCTGTTGCTATTTGTGCTAAATAAATGTTATGTATTATCTATCTATATTATAAACTATAGCAAATATTTAGACGCAATGGACGTCATGTCTCTTTGAGACATGGCAGTAGACCAGAATTTTTATTGGAGCACTCACTACGTCCTAAAGAAAGATTGTTGCATCTGTAAAAGAGAGCTTGCTGTTGCCTTTTAGTTTGCTATCTTTTTTTTCGTGGGAAATCATCAAAAGACCTCGGCCGCCTGTGGGCGCAGCGGGAGGGAGTGTCAGACTTTTATGACTAAAACCCACTATGTTCCTCCTGGAGCCCTTTGGGTCCGGGGTCCCGGTAATTCTCACGAACATCCCGCAGCAGGTCCACAACTGTAACATTTTTGTTATAATATGTGGGAGAGCTTCCTGAATTGTCACCCAACGCTCTCATGTCACCCCGAAAGTGCTTTGAACTTAGTATAATTGGTAGTGGTAAGCCCTTGATTTGTGGACTAATAATCCTTATTGCTCACTTTAAATTTGTCTGTTTATGTCACTGTAAAAATTCTTAATACCAAACATTTTCACCTCTAAAGCGTTAAAGAACAGTGTACTTGTAGCTTTAGAAGTATGAAATAACGATAAGTACACAGGTTAAATATCAGCAAAGGAATCACAACCCAAAAAAATGGTTCTAGCATGCTCCCTATTCTAGCTTTTAAATATTCCTCTCTGTACGTGAAGGCTTTCATATGTTCAAATAACTACTAAATAGTATTGTTTTAAAAGGGTGAGAGCCTGAAGATCTGTCATACAGGTCCTGAACCCACTATAGACTTCAGCTCTCACATCATCATTCCCCTTATCCCAATAATTATTTGAGGTCTATTATTCGGCTTCTTCTTCCACACAAAGGTAACAAATTTGTCTTTACCTTTTTGAGAGAAACAAATGCTTATTATTATTAAATTAAAGTAGGTTGTTACTTAACTGTTTTCCACCTTTACACATGCATATATCTCGCGTCCACGAAAGTTCCAAAGGATTACAGCGAGTGGAGACTGTTTGTTTGAAACCCTCAAGCTTTGCTCGTCCTGTGGTTTCCACTATACGGGCAGATGTTAAACAAAGCTTACAAAATACTTCATTAAAGAAAAACTCGGGGAAACATTTTTGGTTATACTTTTTACCCACCTATGGATGTGTTTAAAATCTTGTTATTTTGTCAAACGAACTGTTTAACTATTTTTATTAAATGTATTACTAATTATTGTCAAAGAGTATAATTACGATAAGTAGATTAAATTTTTGTTATATATTTTTGCACCTCATAGGCGGGAACAAAAATTATCACCTCGATTTTCTGTATTGGCTTTTCGCTAACACTTATTGAAGCAAGATCAGACCAATCGTCAAGTCTATTTTACTGAATTTTCTGCTGTTTTATCCTGATAGTGTTGTATCCACACTAATAATAATATTGCAAAAATGACTCCATCTTTCCTGTTGTCACTCTTTGGCGGCTAAACTATGCTAAACCACTAGGTTTTTATGGATTTTGTAATGGACTTCCATACTTTGGAACCCATAAAAGGGCTAGGGGTAGGGTAATGAAGTAACCGATTTTCAACACGACGAATTCGTGCGCAAAAACTAATTATGTAGTCTAACGAATTAATACTATAATTTTGTTCCAGTGCATTTCATCCTGCGTCATCAAACTACGCGTTAAAAGGCGAAGTGAAACGAAATTATGTGAGTATTATTCCCTATTTATCTCTAGTGGATCTTTTATTAGCCTACTGCAGTCCACTGCTGGAGATAGGCCTCTTCGTATGTGAATAATTCAAGCATTCCTCTGCCACCGTTTTCAGTTGTATATGCTATTATTTTCTAAAACTAACATTTCTGTCGCAACATACATATGTACCTATATGTTAGCCTCTGTTCGTCGATTCATCGGCTGCCTTCGTCGTTCAAATAATTAACATTATCATCTCATATTTTTATAATAACTTTCGTGAGAATGATTTGACTCGCTCGCCCGCCGCCACATCAGCTCATGATTAAGGACTCCGTTTGGGTCCGAAACTAGTCAGGCTATCCCGATAAATACGCGTGAGCAAACCGTTACATCATTTAAATATTATCATCTCAAAAACGATCTAAGCAAATCACTTACATCGCAACAGTTTTATACGATCGCTTTACTAACCTCATACATTATTACGAGTGCGATTTTCAATCAAGGAGTAAATAAGAAATGCCCTGGGATCCCTGGATTCTTTCTCTTTGAGAGCGCATGCATGTTTTATTAAGCGATAGTGGAATAGCGCGAAACTTAGATCTTCGCAGGTATCGGTGAATACATTAATAATGGGATTAGATGGTGTTTCTGTTACTTCCATCATTCCTTTTTTTAAGGGCTCCGCAGGTAAATGAAAAAAATAGTCTTATGGATGTGTCATTTCGAATCCAGCGAGCTCAAAATATACATATATGAGACATGTAAAGTAATATTTTTTTTCAAGTAACAAAATAAATTATTTCATTTAACTACATTTCGTTTCGTTAGAGAAAAAAAGAATGCTGTAAGAATGCTGATCGCATTGAAGGCACAATTTTAGAAATGGTGGCTTCAACATTTTTAATTATTCAAAAATGACGTACGAAGAACAGATAGTACTGTTTCCAGTGTGTTTATTAAATTGTTAACACTCATGCAATCTTTCGATCTGATGATATTTATTATTTATAAAAAACATAAAATAAAACCATGTTATCAGAGTTACAATAAGACGAGGTTCGTTTAATACCTTGCCATTTTCTATTAACAAGCTTCCGCTTTCGCTAACTAGATATAAATTTAAGCTCAGCATTTATTATCACGTTTAATATAAATTATTCTCATAATACATAGAGGAGCAGACACTTTCAGTTAATTACATAGTCATAAACACGAGGTACAGACATACATAAAAGAAAAAGCCACGTAGAAAGCGAAACTACATTTCCTAATGTATTCCGTACCGCGTTAGACGCGATTGTACGTCTCTCTGCAGTAATATGATTACGGCCAGTCCGAATGGCTTCTGCAACTAAACCAATACGCTACTCCCAATTTTAAACTTTAACGATCTTATTCCCTCGCAATAAAGTTTAAAGTCGTTTATTAAATTAGACAACGACGACGAATAAGTTTCAGTGCGTCATTCCACAGCCGGTATTGTGCGCTTAAAACTGTGAACGTGCGTTAATGTGAAAGAGTTCTAATGCCGTTGAATATTGCTGGATTTGAAACCTTGTCACATTCGGTCGTGTAACTGTATTACACGTTCGCGGTTTTGAGCGCGCTCGCCGCGTTTTCGCTTGGACATGGCAGCCTTTGAGGTTATATTTTTAGTGTTGCCATATTTAGAGAGTCTGCTTCGGTGGCGGGTACTTTTAACTGTCTAATCGAGCGGAATTGACGTCAGAGCACGGTTTCGGGAATTCTCTCTATATTTTTTAAATGAATTTAGGCAACCTAAACACTGGAAAGTTGATTTGGAATGGCTTTCATCTTTCTGTTCTCCAGTCTATCTTAATTCATATAAGAATTTATGGCAGAGAGATAGGCAGTTCGTATTAGAATCTTATTAAAATCGGGATACAACGTTCTATCAAGAATCAATATAATCAAAAACCTACCAACGTACTAGATAATATCATAAATGGCCACCAACAACGACTAAATAAACCGAAAGAACATTCGAATTTCAAAACATTTCGTCACTGACCAACCAGCCAGCACATCAACTGACATTAAAGTTACGGTAAAAAAAACCAAGCGCACGGGCAACCCAGCAAACAGCCGAGTGAGAGAGAAGGTAACAGGTTTGCGTCGAGTGCTCACGACTTACGTGTGTAGTTCTGTTAAAACATCGTCAAATAATATTTAATAACAATAGCCTGTTATGAACTGATTCGTTTCCTTCAATAATGTGGTACACGCAGTGGTTACAGTGCAAGTGTCAGTAAGAGCGGTGCGTAGAGGTGAGTGAACTTCAAGTTGCCACAGCGAAGGCTTTTGCCCTTTGAAGCAGGATTGTAGACTGGACGTAAGTTTTGTTGGACGTATTTTGTGCTGTACTGTTGTCAGGGTCTCTGTATCATCTTGGAGTTTCAAACCCCTACCAAACTTAGAAGTTACTTGGGATGGAGTCGGACAAATCCGGTCTTCATACCTGTATTTTTCTTTGCTTTTTTGTTGTCAATAACGTATTGTTGGTTGCAGACCACAGACTATCTTGAAACTTTGCCAATACAACAACATATAGGTACTTCTGTAGTATAATAAGTACATAGGTGTATCCATCCAACGCTGTGTGTACTCTCAGTAGCTTCTTCAGATACTTAAGTCATGTACGTGGTGATGGCAATATTCAAGAATTTGTAATGAATGGAATATCTATTTAGTGGCCAATATCATAAAAAGTCTAGTCAATGTCTATTAATTATTATTTAATGGCTTGCGGTTAAATAAGTTAATCACCGCAGACGTCTAACAAGAATAGATAGGGCAGTATAAAAAATGTCATTAAAATTACACGTAATAACAAATTGTTCATTGTTTAAGTGCATTCTATAAAATTGTAACAAATTAAAACTATTTTGATTTCGCCCTCAAAACTATAAAATCCATTTCAGAGGTTTGATTCAGTTTAGGTAGTATAAAAGTGTAGTAGAATAAGGCGTAAATTACACAATATTTGTAGTAGTTTATTAAGTAAGTAGTTATACGCATAGGAATTTACGTATAAATAAAGGAAGCACGACTACGCGGAGCGCGGGTTCGATTCCCGTTCGTCCAAAATGTAACACGTATTAGCACCCCAAGGCACACAACATATGTTTAGCGAGCGAGAGAGAGCGAGATAGCAATAGTTTTAACGGCGACTTAAATCTGATTGGCATGTCAGTATTCGGTCATTAGGCCTTTTAATCGTGCATCAATCAACGTTCCTTAATTACGACGATAGACGCAATCCCACTAAAACTGAACCAAACTTCTGATTTACGATAGAGGAAAAATACGTAAAACTAACCCGGATATATATGGAGCACCAAAATAATCATTATCTTAAGTAAATTGTAGGCAAATAGCTTAACAACGTCCGGAATTTGTGTGTGAAGTCGTTTACTGGTGAGCAAACATGGTGATTAATGGTCTTGGTATTTCGGGCCCTAATCGAGCAGTTGCCCATAAGAAATACCACTAAAACTTTTTACACTCAAGGCAAAGCCTAAATCTAAAGACTTTGGTCTTCTATGAGGCGTGCCTATCTATCTCCTGATCGTCTAAGTTTGTTTGGCAATATTATAATACCTAGATATTTAAATCGTAAGGAATCGAAGAATTGCGTAATGTACTGCATTGTATACGAAAAAATGTATTACTGAAAATCATATTTTTTTCAACTATAAGCTTTGTAAACCCCGGATCGTTTAACTTTATCTTTAGCGTTTTCCAGGTTATCCTTTTAAGAATAAAAGTATCATCATTCCCCTGCCCTTAACCCAATTATTATTTGGGGTCGGCGCAGCATGTCTTCTTCCACACGTTCCTATCTGACATCATCTTATAAGCAACACTCTTTGCAGCCATATCATCTTTAACACAATCCGTCCATCGTTTCTTTGGTCGTCCTCTTCCCCTATATCCATATTCATGTCCAGCACCATCCTTACCACGTGATCCTCTTTTCTCCGCATGACATGTCCATACCATGACAGCTGATTACCGCGAACTTATACACGTTTTAAAACTATCTTACCTCAAATAACCTTGCTAATCACATAAGAATTTGACAATGACCTTAGTCTTACGTCATTGAAAACCCTGCACATCACTGATAAACGCCTACAAATAACGTGGCCATTAAAAAGTAATTACCTCGTAACACAAGTACGTGGATGTTGTGCTCTACGTGACATTCGGAATTGTTTTCTTTCATCTAGCGTTAACTAAGTACAATTTATACGTATTTTAAGTAACTTTGTATTACTTCGTTGTGCTATGTGAATACTTTACATAAAGTTATAATAATTTGTAAATGCTTACGCGCAATTTTTGGAGAATAGGTTGCGGTTTAAATAGTTTTTTCGATGCCAGTGGCAAGGGACTCTTTTCTAGTTTACGATTTATAGTTTGACGTCTATAATTCTAAAACCTTTTATACGGACTTACATCGATTAAGAACCTCCTTTACAAACCTTGGCCGGAATCCTGGTACCGCTCATGCAGGCTCTGCAAAACTCTTCAGAAGTCTGTCACCATGGCACCTAAATGGTATTAATCTTATTCCATTGCCCGCCACAGTTTTATAATTGTAACGAAGCAAAGTATCCAGTAATCCACACACACCCGTCGAGTAGTGCCTGTATTAGCTGGAATCTACGGTCAAAGGTTAAACTAAGAACCTTTAAACGATCAAAGAAAGACTTTCTACTCTTTTAGAGATAGTTCATAAGGTTAAGGCATAAGTTGACCCTATGAGGACATCCTCATACATACTTATTTATAAAAGCTACACAGTTTAAACATGGTTGAACTGATGTTTAAGCTAAAAACGGCCTTGTAACCAAGATATTTGCTTGAAGTTATTAAAACATCTTCCGTGTACAAAGAGAAGTTGCAACAGCCAACAGTGGATATGTACAAACATATTGATGCAGTGATAATTGCCAAGATTGCGTCATACCGCTGGCAACGCAACTGTTGCTGCATGGATTCGCATTTATATTGAATTCTTGAATATTGAATTTTAGTATTTTATGAAAATTAGACTTTAAATTGCTATTCCTTTCAACTAGTCTCTTTAAATTCAAACTGTAAACTAGAGGTCAAATAACCACTCGATCTTTATAAAATATGGTATTCAATTCATGGCTGGGGATTTTGTTGTGCCTTTTCTAATCTGCTCCCGAAGCAATAGCATCGGAAGCGGCGAAAGGTGGGCGATTTAGTGCTGTCTATAATTTACGTTCAAAAAGTGCTACATTGTAGCCTAATTTGAATAAATGTCTTTTGATTTAGATTTTTGATTCTGCTTAATATGTGACATTGAAAGTCAGTCCCAGTATATAATCGTCTAATATTAAGAAAACGGGACTTAACGCGTTCATGCATTCACCTCTAAAGGCTAGACGTTTCGACCAAGTTGCTATGGCGATGGTCGGCAAGCAAACCCAGTACAGCAAGATAAAGTGAAAGACATTGCAAGTGATGTAATGAAAGGTCTTTTATTGTGAATCTTTAAATGAATCAGTGACCTTTTAAATACGAAGCTCCTTTCATTGATGTTGACTTAAGTCTTGAGGATATGACTGTCTAAAATTAGTTTTGCCTTCTAGAGTTACTTAAGATAAGGAGGCAATTCCTTTATGACTACTTACTAAAATTACCTGTTTTAGTTTCATTGGTTATTATGTTTTCTAGTCTGAACTTCAGCTATGAGCAAATAAAGTTCTATAAATATAGGCCCGATTTTCGCAGACAACTTAACTTAAAAGATAATCTACCGTTTTGTCATTAGTCTTATATTTATATGTTAAAAACATTCTAGTAGTTGTTACTCGCGACTTCAACATATCTGTAATAGCTGCAAAAATATTAACTCCTTCAGCCGCACGCAGCAAAAATCCTGTGTTAATCCTCAGTGTTAATATACTCCATACCAATCTTCTTCAAAACTGATCCAGACGTTTCGGCGGGAAAGAGTAACAAACATCCATCCATACTTACAAACTATCGCGTTTATAATTTAATTGGTATTAATTCGTGTCTTTGCGCTAAAACCTACTCGTACATATATGTTCATGTTAGTTACATTAGCAATATGCAACTATATACAAAACTAGATTGTAGTGTGGTCAGCAAAAAGTTTGATGCACGTACCCGAGTACAGTTAGTTTTTTGAACAGTTATGTTAAAGGTGAAGCGAAATATTTCACAAACTTCCTTCGTGTTCGTAATTTACTGATTTTAATCCCTGTATATTGCCAATTTAGGTATTTTTTTGTGCAGATTCACGTGGCACGAAAATCTGACTTCATAACTACGCTATACATAACAATTGATGCTTTGTGACTGCAAACTATGGCCGTGTAAGAGGGAACGATTTATAACGAAAATTCTGGTCTGTTTTCTATAATAATTGGTCTACCGTATGAGTTATGCCAAAATTCATGCAATCCTCACCAAAGTATGGACTACTTTTTTCCGTTTACAATTTTCAATTAAGTACAATATTTTTGAAACTGTATTTCGAGTTTCGACGTACGTGTTGTAATCAAAACGAGTATTAAGAACACTTGAGTGTCTTAAACATTTCAGATTTCTTCCTATATTCATCACACAATATATCAAATCAAAGTTTGACGGGCCTGATGGTCTAGTGGTTAGTGGCCCTAACTGCTATACCAGAGTTCGTGGGTTCGATCTACACCCAGGACAAATGTTTGTGTGATGAGCACGTTCATTTGTCCTGTGTCTGGATGTAATTTAACTATAGAATGTATGTATTTTGAATCAGTTGTCTAGTACCTACACATAATACAAGCTCTGCTTAGTTTGAGGCTAGATGGCGTTGTATGAAAGTCGTGGAATATTCATTCAATTATCCAATCCTAATGAAGTAAGTACTGTTGTATGAATCATCGGTGTATCGCTAATCACATCGTGTATCATACTCGTACTAATTCACATAGCTATAGATGGAGTAATAGGTGGCGCTATTTAACATTCTCACTACATACCGATAATTATATATTAACGACGTTTTTTATTCTGTCATGAGCTGTATCGTGAGACCAATTATAGTTATCATTACATAGTATAAAACTGACTTCCCGCTGTCTGTCTATCCCTATTTATGCGTACATCTTTAAAACTCCGTAAAGGATTTTGATGCTATTGTTTTAATAGATAGAATTTTTGAGGGAAAGATTTATATGTATCCCCATCATTGCACCCGTGAGAAACTAGGGAGGGTCGCTAGAAAATCTATTAAGTTATTAATGCTGGTTCATGACTTATTTCCTTTATAGTAAAGGTTAATCCTCGATACCGTAGATGTAGGAAAGTAAATACTTGTAACAAATTCGCTTGATCCCAATTAACCTATTGACAATATTGAGATTTGTAACCACGGAATATATAAGTTTTCTTATTTATGTTTTTGTAAACTATGGCTATATAAAAGGGAGTGTTCATATGACGAAACTGTTTTGTCTATCTTACTTAACTTTAGTGCAGTTTTTGTAGGTATTCAATATTATGAGATATATATTATTTTGTTTCACGAGTGTCATATACTTCGTAAAAGTAATAAACTGAGATAACACTGTCTTATCTCGCGTGAAATCTTTCCTCAAAGATAATCATAAGAGAAATGTATGGTTATGTCATGATCATCATCGATTAGCCTACTACAATCGACTGCTGAACACAGGCCTCTTCAAATGTGCGCCATTTGTGCGTTTGCCTTATGCATCCACTGACCCAGCCATCTTTTGCAGATCATCAATCCACTTTAGTTCGAGGGTATATCTGAAAAATTAAAGTAGAATAAAAGAGTGAATACTTTGGTCACGAGAAGCATGGATAGTAAAAGGAAAAACACAGGGCTCTCCCCAAATAATTAGGGGTAAGGCAGGAAGACAAATTAGTATTTCCCCTTTCGCCGTTCCTTATAACTGCACATGTAAATACTTTTGCGATGTACAGATCATTATGGCTGGTATTAGCACTCTTTTCCCGTGAGTAATAAATGTGGATACTTTGTAGGTAACGATGATGATGAAAACTTTCAATCAAATGAGTGTTTACACTCATACATGTAGAGAAACAGATATTAAGAACATTAGAGAGTTTTTAATGATTTTCAATTTATTTTACTTAGCTTTATGGACGGATTGTATTAGTAATGAAAAAAGAGTAAATGATACTATGACGTCTGATACGGTAGAATAGAAGAAAAAAACGTGTTGCGCCGACCCCAAGTAAAATGGGATAAGGGCAGGACGATAATGATAATGATGAGTTGAACTTAAATGACATGTTTAAACTGTAGATCTATACTGTATTTCTGTTATTGATATATGTTTCCACAACCTCTAGATCATCTTTAAGCGGGACAAGGCATGTAGTTTGCTCAAACGCAAGTTTTAGCTACGTTTCTGGACTGTGTCCCTACTAAATAAACCTTTTTAGATCAAGAGAAAGGACTATCGAGACGTCCTAATTTTGTAACTAAAATTGTCTAAATTTAATCTCTTCATACTAATAATAACTTAAACGCTGTGAATGCTTTATCGATACTTAAAATAGTGCACATAAATCAATTTCGTTTCTACGTGCTCGTATTACAATAGGGTAAATTTAACTAAAGTTCCAGTTCTCCCAGTATTAAGTACATAGCTTACAGAACCATCCAAAATGAGTCTCATATCCTAAAACGCTTCCCTGAACATTTGCAGGCAGCTTAAAGGCTTCAGTCTTTATGACTTGTATTATTGCGTACTGCTTGCTGCTTTAGAGCTTAAAATATTCCCAAAACACGACTGTATGTGGAACAACGATAAATGTTAAATGTATTCTGATAGGATAAAAGAATATTTCGTAATAATTATTTAATGAAATATTTTTTAAGTTGGTAATCAGTTGCATTTAACTAAAATGCAGAATTTTATTAATCGGGAGTTGAAAAAGAGCAAGTTAAAACATAACAGTAGGTCGTACTTACTCTTGCACAATAAAATTGATGATATTTAGGCCATACAGATAAGACGTCTATAAAGTTTTTAAAGAAATTGAAGTAAAGCCCTAACATCAAGAAAGAGGCGTTAGCCGTGGGTGATTCTAGGATGATATAACGAAGACCACATATATTAAGATATCCCATCAGATATAAAAAACGAATTTAAATTATCAACCTCCTAAAACCAAAACATTATTTCAAGTGTCGCTATTATCTTAGCCGGTCTGTAAATTAAAGAGCTCGGAGATAACTCATTCGGAGTGTTATTTAAACATATTGTCTCAAGAACAATGCCGTTCGAGTAACGGAGGCGAATCGTTGTAATCACAACATTGTACTACAAAGGGTACGCAGAAGTACCGCTACAAATGATAGAAAATGGACTATTGTTCAATTGTTTTTTGGTGTATTATTATAGCTAAAAACTGAGACAAGAACGCTATTGATAGGGTATTTGTGACGTACCGTTTTTCATCAAGTTATGAAGAGTCAGTCAAGATACGACGTTTGAGTAAAAGATTTGTGAGATTTTCAATCATTGTTTTTATATCAATGGAACGGATCTGAGTAGTTGAATCATTTTTTCGTCTACAGAAAACACACCGTACGGCCAGCGATAAGTCCGGTGCAGCTGTCAAACCCTGTGCTCAGGATAGTAGCATGAACCCTATAAACAAAACACAGCCCGCGATGCCGTATGTGTCTAGCGGATAAGACATGCACACACCACCAAAACGATTTTTAAACATCTTGCATTTGATCCCCTAAAACCAGCAAATCGCCTAACTAAAAATAGGCAACAAAACAAAATCTACACAACATCCAGTTTTATTAAAGTCTACTTCACGACCTACATTCACAAGCTTCCTTCGAAGCTATCGAAAATCTTTCGAATTGGTTCTTCTGTCCAATCGTCTCTGAGTGCAATACTCGGTACGTCTACAATGCCGTTACGTCACGTTGCCTGAATTTTGTCGCCATTCGTAACGTGTGGGTGGATGTTTGAAGTTTTGAGGTCGTAATTTTTTTCTAGTGTAACAAATGGATGAGTAATGCTTGGGAATTAACGCTATTTCTTTGATTGCTGCGGCTGTAGCAGATGTGATCGTTCATTGTCCTGCGAAAACGGGATTTTGTAACGTTTTTTTCTAGTCTAATGTCTCTTCGATTTAATTTTCGAACTATAAAAAGAGAAGTGGCAAACAATCTTCGGCTTCCATGAATCCTCTTTTGATATATCATTATCTTCAGTACTAAATCACTTACTACTGGGCCTAAGGTTCCCTTTATGTGTTCCCCTTTGTTACTTAGCTAGGGCTTCCTTCCTCATCTTGTCATCGCTTTCTCGTTCTATACTCGTCTTCTAGAATTTGCCGTCCAAGTCTAGCCCATCATTGGGTTTCCACTAGGCTTACTTTTGCAATAAGAATGTAAAATACTTCTAAGTTAAGTATAACATTAGTAACATTCCTTGCTTCACATTCAATCAGTTTTATAATTACCGCGTAATTTCCTTAGTTAATGAATGATGAACGATTAATCAGTTTTTTCATTTGGTAACAAATTCTTTTTTATTGCATGAATCCACAATTCTGGTTGTGTTTAATTGCAATGAGTAAATTATAATTAACCTGATGACCCAATTTAACCAGTGCTGCAGTGTATCGAATGGTAGTCTGATAAATATGTGTGTGGTCTCGTAGAAGTATGCCACACTACATGTGTGGGCTACGTAACTTACACGGCAATTATAACAATTGTGAAGAAAGCAAGGGTTATTAGTACCAAGGTGCGATTAGGCCTTACGTCAATAAATATTTTATCCAATTTTCTTATCCTCCTTCAACAAGACCTATCCTTTCAAGAGCATAAGTCTGAAAAAAAATAGAAAAGAAATGCCTTTGCCCTGCCATGATACAATACGAGAAATAATTTTGAAATCTTTATTTGGCTGCACTAGCAGTTCTAAACTTTATTGACAGGAGTATTGTGGTGAGCAAATCTTGAGCGTCAGCAATTCTTTACAATTGAATAAACGAAGCAAAAACCAAATAAGAATAGAACTAATCACATTTGCAATACTATTAATATTAATATTTGAATGATGAATGACGTTGACCCGATCTTCATCAGAGATCAGAAAGCCTACCACCAACTTCACCAAGTTATAAAGTAGGTAATATTTCGTACAGTCGTGGAAGAGAGACGCCGTTATATGCCATGTAGAGCTCTGTCTTGCTTCCACAACTTGAAGAAGTGGTTGTAAGCTCACAGAATTAAAACATCATCAAACTCGATCGCGTCTGGTTGCGTTTGAACAATGTCGCGACTAATCGTATTAGAATGCGATTATTCGGGGCAAAGCTGTTGCGACAGATGATAGTCGCAATGAGACGTGACTCAGCTATGCGTCGGCGTAAGGGCTGGTGTACACTTAGGTATTTTATATCTATAGTGAAAGCGCAAAAGATAGTCACGGGGAAAGTAGACAAAGGACAGTCTACGATGTAATATGCGTTTTGTCAAAGGCGCCCTTTTTCAACCTTTGCTTAAATACCTCAGGAGGCGACTAGCACGCGCGGACTTACTATATTTTGAGTCCTAGTACTGTAACGAGCAAAAACATGTGTAGGTACACAATTAAACAACTTAAGTTTAAGTCCTAGTCAAATCATTTATGAAGTCGTGAAATTTTGTTTAGCTCAGACAGTATCAGGAATATTCCATAACAACTTCAGAAATTTCGCCTAAGAAATTTACTGCAACTGTTTGGTCCTGTATACATATTATTGCTCGTGACTGTACACTATCTATCAATTTATAAAGGTCCCAAACTAGACTCTCATTTCCACATGCGCGTCGATACATAAGATACACACATTCAGACATTGAGTGTATAATGTCGTGGGTTTCATGTAGTTTTACATATCATACACGTATATACCTACATACAGTCTATCCACAAATCCTGTAACAAAAAACGCCTCTACCTAAAAGGTATAAAGTTCATTTTCGCAGTCCCTCATTACAATGTTACAATTATAACTTGTGGTCTACCATACAATAAATTGCGCATCAAATGATTAAGATGATCACGTTGTAAGTATTGTTAATAGTATGCAGATGATGTTATCTAGTAGTAACCATGTTTAGTTGCCGCAGTGCAGTGCACATAAATTCTAATGTACTACGTAAGTACGGGGAGGCTATGCGTATTTAATAGTCTCTGAATGGTAAGTAATTTTACTGGGTTGGTTTAGATTGTTTCATTGGTTCTTATAGTTATATTGGCTGTTTTTTTACATGAAAATTTTGACATTGCGTAATTTGTAAATGGAACAAGAAGGAATAGGAACGAAACCAAGCTAAAAAAGATTTCTTTTGTAACTTTCCTCAAGATCCCTCAGCTAGCAATGCCCTTTTTCGCAACTTTATCTGTCCTGTCTCATTTCTGTAATTCTGGTTAGCCATTAGGCAAAAGCTTTAAATCTGCAAAAAAATATTGTTAACCAATTTCCTCTGTGAAATCTTTGCATGGTCGTCCACAAATAAACTTCAGTAACTTAATAAATAATTAATTAATTAAACAATATCGAATGGTTTCTGCCGAGAACTTTTACATAATATTTCTGTTACGTCTATCTTTAGGGAATTCAGCGGTCCACACTGGTAATATCAAACATCAGATTTGTCAGAAGTTTGAACTCAATTTGTACAGTCAGCATCAGAAGTCGGTAAACACAAACTGATTTACAAAGTGTCGTTGTTTTTCTATGACATGTAGGAATTGATGCTTAGTATGTTTTAACTATACCAGGCCTATTTTGTTCGAATCTAAATGTGTTAATCGTCTTTTGATGCTGACCGTGTTGGCAACCAAACAGCCTGGTATTAAAACTAATCTGTATGAATACTATTATTAAGCCCCTTGCAATAAAGGAACTGATGAAAATACCATTTTTGACTCGTAAAAACCGTTGTTTAATCGAGCAGTTCAAAAATCAACCTCAATGCTTGAAAACTTAACTCTTATCTCTAACAAATAACAGATTGTTATCATTTGTATAACTGTACTTCAGTAAGCAGATTGTAGGTTTAAATCATCGTGGTTATCTGTAACGTATTCATAGACCAATGCCTGACTAGCCGGATTTGAAAGCATAGGAGATCAGGTCCAGAGTTCATTCCCAGGTGGTTTTGCGGTTATTCCTATGTGGAGTGTAATTTGTCTCTACTACTGGGCCAGATATAACTATCACCTAAAACAGAGTTCGTTTCAAGAGTAACACTAACAATTTTGCTTATCCTGTTATTGCTATTATTGTTCGTTCGCCTGCTTATTAAATGACTTAATACATACCAATGCTTACCTGTCGTTATTTTAGGCACTTTTCAACCGACACCAAAAAGGAGGTTCTCAATTTGTCGTCATATTTTAGCCAAAATAGTCAGCAATTTCTTTTTTCTATGGTGCTTCTTTGTGGCAAAAGGATATATTGATAGAGTACCCTTTGTTTTTTTTTTGCAATAGCAAAGAATCTATTGATAGTCTTCTTAAAAATTGTAATAAACATAAACTAATGGTCCCTGTTTTTATATAATTTTATTTTATACTCATTTATTAATTGCATATCATATGTTACATAGTTGGGTACGCAAAAAATTAGGAGAGAGGAAAAGGGCTAAAAGTAGTAATTTAAAAATCAATATTGATGATTGATGTTAATACTGATGCCTCGTGAATATTATTTAATAGCCGCTTATAAACTAGATACTACCAATATCACACCATACTTACAGAAATCTTAAATGAACACAAGCGATGAGTGTTTATTTCATTCACTTATAGAACATCCTTTATAACTTCAAATTTATTGAAACAATGAAAAAAACTTGATTGCACATTACATTAAATTCCTTGCAATCAAAATTGACCCTAAACCCCAAGTGAATACACTACAAAATCCTTCAAAACATCACTAATGATGATGTATCACCTATCTTTGACATCAGAAAGCGTCCACACTTAAAAACAAATGAAAACGAATCTTGGACAAGTGCAGTAGAGTTTAAAATCAATTGTTGTTGAGTACAAGTTGGTCAGTTAGTACTTTGTTAAGTACAAAACCAGTTTTTAATATACATTCCAGTGCAAACGGATAGAACGGTACTTATTATGTGTACTTATGTCTCGTCTGGGCCTGAGGTCTAGTTTTTATACAAGGCCGGGATGCGACGCCGCGGTGTTTGTGGTCGCCGAACGACGCTCTAGACACTTTTGAGGTGGAGAAAATTTGATAAATAATAAATTTTCGTTTAAGAATCTCTTTTAGTTTGCGTTTTGACTGGAATATGCAACTAAAGTAGGATCAATGTTTGAGATTTCAGTGTGAAGTCAAGATTTAGCATGCAATGTCAAGATTTAGCATGCAAATCTGACCTCATCGGTCAGAAAAATGCAATTTCAAATCAAGATTCTTAATTATTATAAAAACCGCGGGCAGTTTCTTTTTAAATACTTATAATTACGAAGGCGTATGGGATTTAATATGCGGAAACATTGCAGTACATGCCACACCGGTTCCCGCCATGGCTCCTTGTTAAAACTATTCGAAATACGCGCGGTACTAAATATGTGAGATCCACAGATAAACTCTATAAATGTGAGCATTTATGCGTGTGATATGCACGTCGAAACGCACTGACGATAAATGAAATTCCTAGAACGATAATATCATAGGAAAGTTGGATTTTGAGGCACGTATATCTGTTATACCAATCTTTACCAGTTTGGCTGCCAATATCACCGCTACCGCATCAGGACTACTTAGAAGTGAGGACCTTCCTTTATCTGTCTTCCCAAAGACTGAACCGATCTTACTTTAAAATGCTAATTTGTAACTTCTTTACCCGCTTAGAGCGTCAGACTAGGGGTGTCTTAGAAATGATTAACTTACCGGTATTCGAAAATGGACGGTTACAAAAATTCGCCTGTGAAAAAATAAAATAAACCAGCATACACGTCCCTCTACTGGGCACAGGCTTCTTCCAATATAGAAAAGTTTGAGCATTGATCACCACGCTAACTCACTGCGGATTGGTGATTACAGATTCCAATTTTCGGAATCTAGGTTTTCGCACGATGTTTCCCTTTACTGTTTCTCAGAAGTGTCTTAGAAAAATTAAGAAAGTATACGTATATAACTTTGAAAAAGTCACATTGGTACGAATCTGCACCTCGTGAATGCATCTCGGAAATCCATTGATAGAACCGCAAGGCCACCACGAAAATTACTAGGCCGTCAAATTCTTAAGTATCATTCCCCCTATAATCATATTAAAGCGCAGGCTATTTCATATACCTGCAGCAGCCAATACTTAGTATGCTTCTAGCATACAATAACTGCATCAAACGTGTCACTTCCTCGTTCAATGTAAATTATTTCGCTTTGGCGTACGGCAATATTATTAAACAGAATGCCTTCGATACGTTTCA
This sequence comes from Chrysodeixis includens, assembly GCA_941860345.1. Taxonomy (NCBI): domain Eukaryota; kingdom Metazoa; phylum Arthropoda; class Insecta; order Lepidoptera; family Noctuidae; genus Chrysodeixis; species Chrysodeixis includens. Next base: position 1,226,687 of record OW796101.1, read on the forward strand.
AGTGGTACAACTAACACACCAATGTGCGCTGTCTTTCATTCCTTAGCAATGAAAACAGACACACTTATTTGTTTTAACTGTTGACTACTCAGAAGAGCTGATTATTCATCTATCTGATGAAGCAGAATTTTATTTACATGTTTTTCCAGTCTTAATCATCTTCAACCAGTTTTTTAAGCTGCCTATTGGATTTTCCTATCTAAACTCGCCTTATCTACTAATCACAATTCCTGTATTTTTAACAATTCGCTCATCTCCGTCTAAGTAGGAGAAAATTGCTCGGAACTTATTTAAGAAAATCGTATGCATGGGAACAATTGAATCATCGAGGGTAAAAAATAGCACTGAACAAGTTTTAGGGCTCTTTCAATTTAGACGTTTCGTGTCGTACGACTGCCGCACGTTAACCGTGCCGCTGGTTATAGCCCGCTGCCGTACCGCTGCGGTACGTTAGCCGTCCGACACCAAACGCCTAAATTGAAAGCGTATCTGACTGCCGTGCGTTTGTATGTTAGTGTTGTTTTAAATTCATGTGACAGCAATGTAGCCATGGACTCTGACGAAGAAACATTACTGTTAACATTTATTAACAAATTTTATTAACATTACTGTTAATAAAATTTGATTGAAATAAATAGTTACCTGCTGCGTTTTTTTCACCAATATTTTTATTTTTAAAATCCTTTATAAATTTTTCACATATACCTTCCCAAGCATTTTTTGTTTCCGTGCGATTACTGTGTTTGTCGCTTTTGGAGTTCCATATAGCAGGACGTAATTCAATTTCATTTATAAATTCTTCCACGTCTATATCATCCATTTTAAGCAAATAATAAACATGAAAATTCAATGAAATTAGCTGTCACGTTTAGTCACCGCACTATTCAACAGCGAAATGAACACGTGGAGCTTGCGACGTTACCGTCCTGTCGTCGTGCGTTCTCGGTACCGACACCGCACTGTTTCCGCACCGTGCGATTTGTATGAAAACAAATGACCGTCCGTGCACCGTACGACAAACGCACCGTTTCGGCACTGCTGCGGTCCGACACGATACGGCTAAATTGAAAGAGCCCTTAATCCAATGTGACTGGTCCTTTGAAAAACTCTTGATGCTTCCATTTGCATTTCCAAAGTAATAAAAGGTAGATTTTGCACCAATTTCTGGAGTTCTGTCGTACCGATGACACAAAACTTATCTTTTAGTAATAATAATAGCTGTCCTGACCGATTTCGGCCACGGCGGCCAGTGTTACTATGACACCAGCCAGCTACGCAGGACATATTATAGTGCACAAGCGTGTGCGCAAACACAGGTGCACTCTCTATTCCTTTTACTCTCATAGCCCGATGGGACGGTAATCCGACACGACCGGTGAGAGATCAGGCGCAGGACCCACATTTTTACGTGCCTTCCGAAACACGGAAGCTGTGATATTTATTTCTTAAACGCACACAACATTCGAAAAGTCGGTGCGTACCGTGGGGATCGAACTCAAGACCTCTGACTTAGCAGTCCTACGGTCTTGCCACTAAGCTATCACAGCTTCTAAGCTTTTTTTTTTTTTTTATCTTTTAGTACCTATACTTTAACATACTGAACAGTGGGGTGTTCTAACAACTTTACAAAACACAAAAACCGGCCAAGTGCGAATCGGGCTCGCGCACGAAGGGTTCCGTACTATCATCTATCCGAAAATTACGTTTACCAAAACCACGTCTAACTGTTTATTAAGATCGACCCGCCTCAATTTTTTAGTCTTTTGTTTTAATTTGTATTATTTTTCGTTATAGCGGCAACAGAAATACATCATTTGTGAAAATTTCAGTTTATCACGGTTTATGATATACAACTAGGAGAGAGACAGACAACAACGAAGTCTTAGTAATAGGGTTCCGTTTCACCCTTTTGGCACGGAACCCTAAAAAGCGTCGAGAAACCTTAAAAATGTATGATTCCTCGTGTTTTAACAGTAGGGACTGGAAGGGTACCATTTTTCATTTTTATGTTCGCACCGTACACATCGCACTTTCTTGGGTGGAATAGTAAATAAGCTAGTTATCTCGAGGGTACAGTAATTCATTTATGGGGAACATTTTTCCTCTTTATCAGAACGTATTTTTTAAAGGGAGGACTTTTATGGTGACTTTAGTGAGGTCTCTGTTATCAAGTGCACCATATTTTAGTAGTTTCGAAGTATACGTCGGCTTTATAATATGAGTTTTCGTAAACTTTCTAATTTCGTAGTTACTTGTTAATGTGGGCTGTGGTCAAACACTCGCTAAAGACGGATGAGTTTGCATCTTAACGTTGAATAGCTGTGACACCTTAAAAATTCTTGGCAAAAACCTAAAGATTTAATTGAAGTAGGTAATTATTTGGCGAATTGTATGAATAAATAACCAGGAGACAAGTTCGGTGATCTGGAGAAAAACAAACCTACCTTCTAGGTATATTCTAGAAGCCGACAGCCCAACAAACATTTAGTATAGTCCTTAATATATTCGCCGCCAACAATGGCTGACTCATCTCGAAGGCTCGCTCGATTGGCGCTGCATATTAATTACAACATCGGACACGCAAATTGCCTCAAATCGAATTATTTCAATGCACCGGGAATGTTACCATCCATAATTCTGTCTTATATTTATGTTAATGAAGTGAGAGTAATGAAGTTATTTGAAATCTGCATTCGTTTGTTTCAAAGTGTGAGAGGTACTTGTGTGATCAAATATTTTTCATTTTTTTTACTGTCAAAACTTCTGTGAGACGTTTTCCTGCGTATGAATTTTGTTAGGTCATGGTTACGGAATCTGGTTAGGTCTGAATTGGTATATACCGATCAATACGCGTGAGTAAACCTAGATGTAATAATTAATTAAGATTTTTTTTTATAACTTTGTTAGTATATTCTACATCAAAAATAATAGAAATATACCTTGCCCTTAAAACTATTATATTTCTGAGGCTTTCGCTTCAATTACCATTCTTCATTTGCAAAGACATGCACCCAATAGTAATTATGTTCATCTTTTAGTGCACTTTAATGATAGGTGCAGGAACAATCGCAAGACAGATAATACTCTAATTTATTAATATATTGTTACTTACAATAGTCATTAAACTACCAGTTTTCATAGTTTAGAGACATTTCTTTTCGGCAAGTCATATAATTTTAACCAAAAGCGATACATTTTAGCAATTCGGTCGTAGAAATCATATTGTTGCTATGCGGTTGCAATAACCCAAGAATGGCAATACACACAACAACCATAACTAAAGTTTAAACTAATACGCTTAAAGTGTAACGATCTCTCCGTATTGCAGTACATATGTACACGGTATGTTAAGTTGTATGTATGAACAGCTTAAGTAAATAGCGGCTAGTGCGTTGCACCGGCACGGCGGCGTGGCTTAATGCCGTAATCCAATCTTGCAGGCATTCTACTACGCTGCCAGTTGCTACCCACGGCGTCTTTGTTGTAAAGGAATCTATTAGTCTACTGTAAGATACCTTATTGAATGTAAGGGTCTTCGGAAGTGCTTTTAGAAACTGTCTGGCGATGTAATGCGCTTTTACTTTTGAGAGTTTGTGATTGGATTTAACATTCTTTAATGTAGTCGTCATAAATTGAAAAATTAGTGTAGGTATACGATATACGTGTTCTGACTATTTAACTATTTAGACGTTAATCGTATTTATTATTAGAAACCTTTGCTAGGACCACATCTTCACAAGCCTAAAGAATCGGTTGTTTGAGTTTCGTCCTTCTTAACGTGCGATTGATTTGCAATGTGACCAAACCTAGTGTTCGATTAATCAGATCTGACATGATCACCATAAATGGTCTTAAGTTCGATCCCCACGATTGCCGTCCCATCGGGGTTTGAGAGTAAAGGAATATAGAGTGCATCTGAGTTTGCGCAAACGCTTGTGCACTATAACATGTCCTGCGTAGCTGACTGGTGACATAGTAACACTATAATAGCCGCCGTGGCCGAAATCGGTCAGGACATTGTTAAACAACCTTCAGCCATCGATTTTCAGCGTTTATGTATCAAAAGCTTACCTATTCTCTCTTGTCCCCAGTATCAGACATCGGGCACAACATAATCCAGGATGCGTTCCTCATCGCCGTGGAGGAGCAGGCGCGGCAGCGCTTGCAGCGGCTGTCGGCGCTCAAGCGGATCACGCCCGTCGATATGTCCAAGCTGTCTGTAGAGGTAAGCATACTCATCATCATTCCCCTGCCCTTATCCCAATTATTATGATTTGGGGTCGGCGCAACACGTCTTCTAGACGTGTTGCTTAAAGTTTTGGCCTGTTTTGGCTATGGTTTTATAGTCGGCCGCCTGCCTGACACTAACCCTCTTTGGGAATGCTATTGTTGGTTGTTTACCGGCACCATTCGGGCGACCCAAGGTGCTTGGTACAGTAGAGGTAAGCATACTGGGATTGTTAAATAACTACTCTTCTCGGCGTGGCTTCGAAAGAGAGGACAAATGCGCAGAAGTCGTTTTACATACATACTCGTATTCTGCGCATCTCTCCTCTCGCTTTAACTCTTGCCAAGTTACATACCGGCAATAATACCACAAGTTACTTAGAACTTGGGCGGCATTCTATGTACGGGGTAACAAAAGATTCAGGCACATCTTTCACACACGGAAAGTTTGATAGAAAAGAAAAGAGTTTGACTTAGTTCTGGACATGGTATTGCTGAACAGGATATATGGGTAGGTTTTTTAATGTCATGAGAAACAATAAATAGGGTACAAAAAGAACATTTATTAACACAAACGAGAAAACCTATAGCCAAAACACTATAAAATGGGTCTATCACATCCAAGAAAATCTTTTCTCGACTGAAAATCTTTAATTACATGTCTCGATCTACCACTTATTTGTTCCTCGAGTCGTTCCGATTGTTGGGATATAGCACAATAAATTGGCAGAGACAATGTGTTATGAGCTGGCCAGTTGGCTTGCATTCACTCCAGCACTACTCGATGAGGAGCACTTGTGATCTGGCCCAAGTTTAGAGAGCTAGCGGGCTTATAAGAAAATAAAATTCATGTTTGAGTTTATATTTTTGACACCTTGTAATGGAAAAAGTCGAATTTGTTATAGGGAATTGTGTCTAGAATACTTCATTACGATTTTGCAAAAGGATATTGGAAATTACCTAAATACAAACATTCAATACTGAAATCTTTGAAGTTGCGAACTTAAATAAAATTTCAAATAATTCTTTAGCAAACGGTACTAAATTTAGTCTAATACTGGTTATTTTGTGATAGGTTTTATTAAATAGACATCAGATTACATTAAGTTAAAAGTTGCTTGTTCCACTTGGATTCCATCCTACTACTTATTGCTTCTTGTAATCTCAGACAATGAGCTAGCTAGGACAATGCGTGCAGGTCTCCAGTCGCACTCCAGTCGAGTCCACTCGATCCTCTCAAGACGGAGGCTGTGTGTAGAGCTAGAGTAGTGCGCACAATAAATTAGCCGAGACAATGCGTGCAAGTGAGCTGGCCTGCATTCAGGCTGCCACTCCGCTCTCTAGGCCACTTGGAGTGCTGGCCCAAGTTGTGGGAGTAGAGAGGTAAAGGGGAGTTATGTCTACTAAGGGCCTTTAAGTAAAAATCCTGGTGAAACAATAAAAGCCGAAAAAGTGATATTTTTTATATCAGTGTGATATGTCTAATGCTAGAATATCTACACAATCTTTGGTATACAGTTTCAGTACAGTTACAGTTTTAATCGTGAAGTCTAAAAATACTTTCTTCTCACACTATGGTCACGAAGGGTGGTTAAGATTGACACCGAATAAACGCATGTGCTAAATGATCTTTACATCTAAGTATTACTCTACAAAAAGCCTCAAAATTCACAATTATTTACCCGCTTGTGACTTGTAACACCGCCTCCGGACCGTCGTCGTCCGGATGAATCGTTACTTACATTCGGTCGTAGAGCACTTGATTCCCAGTGCCCAGCGCCCGGGAACTGCACAAGTTATTAGGAAATTTCTGAAAAGATTTACACTCCTCAGAGGTGCTGCGAATCTTTATGAATAGAATTTATTTTTTGTTCAACTACACTTGCGTGCAAAAAAATCGACCCACCCCGCATGCTTTGGTTCAGAAGACTATAAATAAAAATCTAATACGAATTGATAATAACTTTTAATACTATATGTTACGTGACAGTCTAGGTTTACAATAGACGAGATTTTACTGTGATAGAATTTGATTTATTGATTTTACAGATCGAAAAACAAAACAGTTTAACTTTTTAATGAAAAATTATCATGGTAAATCTTAAATCATCATCAATAATTACAAAAAAACTTTACTCAGTAGCTGGTGTTACTGCCGCGTGCCGTTATTGCTTCCATGCGGTTTTTCATTGACCTTATTAATGTAATTATGAAATCTTGAGGTATTTCGTCCCACTCCTCTAGAATGGCCACCTTTAAATCCTGAAGGGTTTCTGGGGGTGGACTTTTGGCCTTGACCCTTCTCTTTAGCTCGTCCCATAGATGTTCAATGGGATTAAGATCAGGGCTTCTTGCTGGCCACACCAAGACAGGAATTCCCACTTCGCGCAGGTACTAGTAAACCAATGTAGCAGTATGTGATCGGGCGTTGTCTTGCATAAGGTGAAGTCCTCGTCTACAAATCCAGCGTAGGGCATTACATGTTGTTCTAGAACCTCCTGGACGTAGCGTTGTGCAGTCAGGTTGCCTAAATGAGGTCCGGGCACGAAATGAAAATTAGTTTTTACTTCTAATGAAATCCCGCCAAAACAGTCTATGAACCTCCTCCAAAAGCCACTCGTTCTTCGATACAAGCCTGTGCAAATCGTTCTCCTTCTCTTCTTTACACTTTCCTGCGCCCATCGTTTCCATGCAGGTTGATTTTACACACATCCGAGAACAGTATGAGCCTCCATTGTTCGAGTGTCCAATCAATGTGACCTCGAGCAAATCTCAGCCGCGCTTGGCGATGAGCGGGAGTTAATTTAGGACCGTTAGCAGGTTTGTGAGGATGCAGTCCTCTTTCTGCAAGTCTTCGTCGTAAAGTCGAAGCCGCAAAAAGCCGCTGTTGTACCTGAACACCAGTCAAATGTCGATTTCTCAGACTCGTAGACACCATAAATCGGTCATCTCGCTCTGAAGTAGCCCGATTTCTTCCCGAACCTGGTCGTCTATTGAAGGTCCCAATCTCTAAAAGCCTTCGGTACACTCGTCTCACTGATGAACGACTTATTTGAAGACGCCTGGCCACGACACGTCGACTCAATCCTGCCTGGATCAGTGCCACAACTTGAGCACACTCAGAGGGTGTAGTATCCATTTTCACAGAGAGTAAAAACAATTAAACTTAAGCTAAATGGTCACTTAATCAGTTTAATTAAACAGTTACTGAATAAACAATGATTTGTTTATTTTTTAACACACAGCAAAGTCACTAAGATTACGTTATTAATGATGAGAAATGAGAGTGACTGAATAAATGTGTCAATATCATAAACAACAATTAATTTTACGAAGTGTATGGTATATGAAAATAAAGTTTGTGAAACATACCTTCAAATTACATTAAAAGTTAATGTTCTCTAATCTCAATTTTTACATAATTGTATTCCGAATCGAAATCTGCGGGGTGGGTCGATTTTTTTGCACGCAAGTGTAGTTCTGCTGGTTGGTTACTTTTTAGATTTTAATTCTTATATTATAGTTAACTAGTGACTGCCCCAGCTTCGCATGGGTGAAATACTGATGTATTATACATATTTAATAAACCTTCCTCTTGAATCCATCTATCTATTAAAAAACCGCTTCAAAATCTTAAAAAAAAAAAATTGTTCGACGGGAAATATCTAGGTTTCATATCATTAAATTCAATTTAGCCTTGCAGTTTTTACTTCAAAACGAAACAAGTTAAGGTTGGGTTTTATTGAACTGAAGAATGCCAAGAAAATTGCGTCTTGACGAGGACTGCTGTGATATTTACTCAGTGTGAGACAAAGTGAGATATCACACAAGTTTACACAACTGGTATCGAATAAATGTTTTTCAATTGTTTCAATTCGCTAATCTAACCATTGTCCGTGAACTTGTAATTGCAAATTGATGAGTTTGTCTCATCAATTTGCACAAAACTATTATTTAATTTGGTGTTGACTACTTTTGTTTAAAAAAGCGATTCTTTTGTCTTTTTTTATGGAGTAGTTCGTAATAGGTTTGTCATGTACTGCCCATTTAGTAAGAGATTCCATCTTTATGGGTAGCCATAGTGCGACAAATTTTATACAAATCCTAAAACAGTGACTTAGAGTTAGTCAAAGTTGGTTAGTATAAGAAATATCAAAATGTTTCTTTTATTTTTTTTAATCTATCACATTGTATTCCTAATCCAAAACTACACAAAACTGCATTTCAAGTATTGCCAGATTGCAGCTATGGAACCAACTCGAGCTTTGTAAAAAAGTACCTTTCTCCGCAATATAATAGGGCCACAAAATAATTGTCACGTCGAGGGCCCACTTGTGTTCGCTAAATGCTTCTAAGTGGTGTTTTTGTCACTAATTGGGGCACCGTCGTGCGGTGTAATGTGCCCCATTAATGCTAACACCATAAAAAGCTTGGGATCATCTGTTGAGCAAATAATATGAATGTAAGATCTTGGTGGTGTCATGGTATTGTTCATTTCTTTGAGAGGAATAATGTTCAATTTTAGCTATACCCGCTAAACTAGTTTCGTTGTGATTTTTGCTATGATATGATGTCAATTATTATTTCTTAGCGCCTCGTAATGAATAATAGATACTGTGATAGTGGATTAATAAGCGCTATATTTTTATTTTCTAACATTTTTAACTTCTCGTGATCCCTATGTTAAGACGTTTAACATTTCAAAGGGTAGTAAGTTCGTAACGTTTTCATGTAATAGATGTTTAAAAATAACATTCTTTGTAGTTACATAACATCATAGATACCAAATACCTTATTTTTAACCGCATCGTTAACTGGCAAGGAAGCCCACACTCGAATGAACGTGCTAAATGTCCTGCGAATGGCGATAAGTGGGCAAAGTGGGCATAACGCACATGACAGCCACTATCTAACTACCCGACCCTTAGGGCCAGATCAGCGATAACATTTAACGTTAACTTATATGTACCTATAGAATAAGCTTCTATGGTATGGTATGGTTATGATTTCGGACTGATTCGTAACTAAAGCCTAATATATTTTGTCGATGTGTTCGTACTAAGGACTCAGGCGTAGGTTTCCAGGGACAGGCACGTGAAATGAAATCTCCTTGTCTTTTGCGATTTTTGGCCACGTGCGACCTGCACATTTGACAAGATAATATCAATATCAATTTTAGAATACAATAAAGCTTGACAAAGAAACTTCAAGTAAAAAGCGATGGTAACCATACTTATCATAATAACTTAAGTACATTTATTTCCTTATTCTTTGATACTGCATCAAACACAATAACTAAAATTTTTACCAGTCAATGTACTCATAATAAATTCTTACGAATGACCAGTTTCAAGAGCTAAAGCTTCAAGTCTCTCGCATTGAGATGTAATAAAAACAAAGCAAATTAATTAATTATATGCTTATGAAAAGGTCGTGGCATGATTGTTTCGGACCGGATTTTGAGAAACATGATTGTAGGTTCGATGCGAGTGTAACGATCATTATACTTATTGCTATACTGGTATGTCAGCAATACATTTCTTAAAAATGTATGATTTTTGTATTGTACATCAACATTAATGTCATAGGCAGAAAATACATTTTTGGGGCCATAAATTTTTGATTAATCCAAAATTATTTGACAGGTGTGGATAAATCATCTATAGCTGAATATTCTTTTGGACAACTAAACGCAACCGTGATCAGTGTGACAACAGATTAAATTGTTCAATGTCTTCTATTAGACTGCATCAGATGGAGAATTTAATTTACTTCTACTACATTTGGTAGACGCCCTAAACGCACAAAACATAATAATGTTGTTCTTACAATTATTATTTAAGTTCAATAAAATTTATAGCTCCATTATAGGTTAGCTGTAGAGCCTTGAGTGCCTTCTAAACCGAACACAATTAATGTTTTATGTACAACACGCTGTATACAATGTACTTCCATTACGTTATACAGGGTGTGACCGACATTGTATCGTTAATTACATAGCTCATTGAATACATTTCTGATATCTGTCAAATGGTCACTGAATGATATTGATTTTAAAATAGCCTTTGGAGTTTAATAGAATTTATTATTATGTATTGAATTCTTGACAAGACTAACTATTGCTAAGCATAAATCAAATACATTTTTTTCCCAAGCGAAATTGTTATAGATCATACAATGGTTCTTATTGAAGAAAAAGCGTACCAGTTTAGAACTATAAATGTTTAATTTAACAGAATGAAAGTGCATAAATTGAGAGAAACCTGCAATAATAGTTATGAAATTGCCATCAACGCAGGGCTAATCACTAAAATATGCTAACATTGTCATGCTAATGACGTCGCTGGCGTGAGATGCATAGATGACATACACAATATGATAGACAATAATATGATATTGTGTTATAAAATGAAGTTAGAAGTTATTTTAGTTACAATAACGTGTTAATTACAAGCTAATTATGTCATAAAGTAGATGCAACTTAAGATTACTATAAGCTAGATTTTATACCAGACGGTGCTGCACGCCACGTTTGCCTGGACTTGTCATGACACGCTCTTGTGTCTGATAAATGAATTTAAGTCGCTCATTGAAGTGATAATGATATTAAAGTTTTATTTTTCATATTTTCCAGCTAAACCGTAGAAAACGAACACAGCCAGAGAACCGACAAGAGCTGAACGGCTACATCGCAAACTCGACAGTGTACGTGACGTCCATCAACGAGAACGGCGCCATCGAGAGCAAGCCGACCATCTCGTCTCCGAAGGCCCAGCCGAAGTCCTTCCAAGCCAAGCCAGCGCCCGTCATCGCCAACGGCATCGACAAAAAGAAAGACGTTATAAAAGAAGAAGACAAAGTTGAACCGGAGAAACACGAAGTGGACAAGAGTGAGAAAATAATAGTGCAGTGCGAAAGTGATAGTGGTGTCGATAGGGATATTAGTGACGCGTACAGTGTGGCTCGCGAGCACCTCAATAACGGCAGGAGCGAGAAGCTGATTGGGGAACAGCCGGACCACAGGATCAGGGCCACGGCTATTGTTGAGAATAATAAGCTCGGACCTGGAGAGAACCGGTGAGTTTTAGATGGTAGTTACATAGTAAGTAGAAGTAGCAAAACACAATATTTGGAATCTTACCGTATAAAATTAATTTACTTGTACATAAAATAACTATTTGCTTTATTAAAATAAGAAAAATAGGTAGGTAGATGAAGTAGATGTTATTTAAAAGCGGCATCGTTTGTCTAAAATTCCATTCAAAATTGAAGATAATTTGTAATTGTTATATGACATAATAGAGGTTTAATCACCAAAAAATATAATAGACAATCCTCCAATGATTTGTCAAATTCCCAATCCTAGCGATTCTATTGAAGCGGACAATTAAATATCCATTTATGTAATTAAAGACGAGAATCGCAAAAACTTAAGACAATCAGATAACATTGGATTCGATTAAAAAACGAGGAATTAGAAAGTAATTGAGGTAGGAAGTGGTACTAGCGTCGCTGGTCAAGGTCAGCTGTTGTGAATTGACATCAAAGCGTCGGTATTGAAAGGATATTAAATTTAATAGCCGTTGATGTATCGGCTTACTAGAATTTTGTTGGGGCTTTTTTTTGCTCGTCATTGGACCAAGTATGTGACGATGTTTTTGAAATAAAACATGTACTTGTATTGATGTAACTTGAGTAGAGATTTTTTTGTAACTAATATATTTTTTGTCTTTGAAGGTAGTTTTAGTACTAAAGTTTTACTGGCTTTAATAATATTTAATTTAGGATCCTTACTTAATTTGATTCTGAGGCTTTTTGTATGGGTACTTCGTCGATTCATACCACGCGTTGTTCGCCCCATGGTGTGAAACGCACAAGAACCATTTTTAAATTGGATGATTCGCACCATGGTCCGAATCGACGAATCCAAAAAAAGTCCTTCGGCGATTCACACCACGGTGTGAAACCACGAAAGACATTTTTTGAATTCGTCGATTCGCACCATTATATAAAAGTTATAAAAATAATTCCTTTTTGGTACTGACGGGTAGAAAACGTTTATTAAAACAAATTGTTTATTGGGATAAAATATTTATTGTTAACAAAAGACATTAAACATAGCTTAGGCATTTACACATGTATTAATAATCACATTTTGTAGGTCAGATTATTCCAATGATTATGACTACTTTAAAAAATCACATGTTGCTCACTTGACTAAAGATTTATTTGAAAATAATAAAAAAATAATTATAAATAAAATCACAGATTTAAGGAAAATTACCTTTTAACTTTTATCTAATTGCTAAAATAACTTGTCTTCCTTACTTTTTACATTAAATATTCACTTAAATAATAATAAAAATCAAAACGTGCTCAACATTACTAAAGATATATTTAAAAATAATTTAAAAAATAACTATCGATAAAATCACAGATACAGAAAGAAATATTACTCTTTTACTTATAACTATATAACTATACTTTAACTTAATTTAATTAATCTTGCAGCTGACATATCTCTCTCTCTCTTAAGTCGGTCCTTCATGTCTGAAGATCGTGGTCGTGGTGGGTCAGTCTGGCACGTACAAATTGTCTCCATCGGCTCCTATCTGCGGCAATGCTCACAACTTCGCAGAACTTGGTTCCTTTCGTGCCCTTGAGCTGGTCGGACCATCTTGTAGGTGAGCGGCCTCTGGATCTTTTTCCCTCCGTGTTCCCAACAATGATCAGTTTTTCGAGGCTGTCATCTCCGCGTCTCATTACATGACCAAAGTAGCTCAACACACGTTGATAACACGTTGCCGAGAGGCGTTGCTCGATTTTAAGTTGGGAAAGGATTGATACATTTGTGCGTTTGGCAGTCCAGGGAATTCTCAGCATCCGCCTCCAGCACCACATTTCAAATGCATCAATCCTTTGTCTTTCTCTTGCTTTGATGGTCCACGTTTCCACTCCGTATAAAAATATCGGGAAAATCAATGCCCTCACCAGGCGCATCTTAGTTGTGATGGTGATTCCCCTGTTCTTCCACAGCCCCTTTAGGCGGGTCATAGCGTCTTTGGCCATTCCGATACGTCTCCTTATTTCCGGCTCACAGCTGCCATCATTGCATATTTGGGAGCCCAGGTAGATGTAATTTTGGACGACGTCTACACCAATTCCATCAACATCGGTCAACTTTTGAGCACGATCTACTATCATGAGTTTAGTTTTGCTTCTGTTGATAGCTAGGCCCAAATCCAAACTCTCAGTCTCCAGTTTCTGCAAAAGTAGTCGCATATCCTCCGTGGATGTTGTTACAAGGACAGTATCGTCGGCATATCTGAGGTTACATATACGTTTCCCTCCTATCGGAAAACCTCCCTCCCAGTTCTCGACTGTTTTGCGAATTATGTACTCTCCATAGATATTGAACAGAACTGGGGAGAGTATGCAACCTTGTCGGACTCCTTTCTTTGTGACGAACACATCAGACCAGTCGGTGTCGATTTTTACAAAGGAAAGGTTGTTTATGTAGAGGTCACGAATGAGGCGAATTAGATGTTCAGGCACTCCCATTTCTCTTAGCACCGTCCATAGTCTGTCCCATCTCACGCAGTCAAAAGCCTTGCTGTAGTCTATGAAACATAGCATTACAGGGCTGTTGAACTCTCGGCTCTTTTCAATGATCTGACGAATGTTCAGAACCTGCTCTCTAGTTCCCTTACCCTTAACGAAACCAGCTTGCTCTTCGGGTATCTGTCGGTCAAGGTAATGACGGAGCCGATGATTTATTATGTTCAAGAGAACTTTACTTGCATGCGATATTAATGCAATGGTTCTGTAGTTGCTACATTCCGTGGTGGAGCCCTTTTTATGAAGAGGGATAAAAACCGACTCAGTCCATTCTTCCGGCCATTGCCCAGTGTTCCAGATAGCGTTGCAGATGTTGGTCAACATTTTTATGCCTTCATCGCCACAGTTTTTAATAAGCTCAGCTGGAACTCCATCCTTGCCAGGAGATTTACCAGGCTTCAGAGCTTTTACCGCCCTTTCTACTTCAGCTGGTAAAATATCTGGTTCCTTTTCCTGTATGTTCCAGGGTAATGGGGTCAGATCAGCAGAAGTGTCATCGTAGAGTTGGCTACAGTATTGGTTCCAGCGACCCAATACTTGTTTTGCATCTGTAAGTAGCAATCCTTCTTTGGTTTTTACTGAACACGTTTTGAAAGTGCATGTTCTGGTGAGGTCTTTAACTTTCTGAAAAAGGTCTTTGGTCTGGTGCTTCATGGAATTCCGCTCAAGTTCTTCTCAGAGATTATTGATTTGGTCGGTTTTGTCTCTCCGACATCGGCGTTGAATTTCGGCGCTTAGATCAGAATATCTCTGATGGTCTTCTTCCGATATTTGCTGACATATATTAGCTGACATATATTAACACATAATTTATTATTTAACAACATATTGAAAACTGTACTTACCAAAATAATATTTCACTCAAAACAAGAACGACACTTCACACGTACCACTATTACACTCAAGATAGAAATGATGCAATTACGTTAAAAATTAGCGCATAGTTGTAGTTCAGAAATGTTCCATTGGGCACAAAAGGGTTGTTTTTACCTGAGAATATGGGCGCGTACGGATTAGGCGGACGTTATTTAATTTTTAAATAAAATTGATATACAATGTTACTGATATTATAATATCAGATTACCTTTTTCTTTTATTTTCTCATTATTTTACTTACTGTAAAACCCGCTGGTGTTGTAGATAGTATTATTATAGTAGCTACAAAACTTCCAAACAGATGGCACTGTGGCATTCATATACCTACTTAATATTATGTTTTTGCCGTTATAATAATTAAATAATAGGTAATACTACGTATTTACTCTAAGCACTTGTGTGCTTGATTGTCAAATAATAAGAAAATGTCGTTGGTGCGAATCGGCGAATTTTAAAAATGTCTTTCGTCGTTTCACCCCATGGTGTGAATCGCCGAAGGACTTTTTTTGGTATCGTCGATTCGGACCATGGTGCGAATCATCCAATTCAAAAATGGTTCTTGTGCGATTCACACCATGGTGCGAACAACGCGTGGTATGAATCGACGAAGTACCCTTTTGTATTGTTCAGAAATCTTTACCAAGAATCGTCGTGTCTCGTCATAATAACATGATACAACTCCATCGCGTGAATGTATCCTCTATTCTCCATATTCATAATTGGCATTCTATGATTCGTTGAAGCCTGATCACTTTAGCCATTCACATCGCTAATAACTCAAACCGCAGAATCTTCCGTGTTTTGTCCGCCATTTAAAGACACGTCAATTACAATTCATGTGCAATTAGATGCATGCCTTGTAATAACAATTAGGGCGTGTTCATCATTATTTAGCTCACGTGTTAATATTAATATTCTGAGTTAAGCAGGTCTAAAGATTTCCTTTACAGACTTGTGTGTATGTGATTCTTTTAATGAATTATTTAAGTTAATATCTGATGATTTATCATAGCAGAGGCATACTCTTGTTGAACTGTCAATTGCCCAAGGGCAAGAGAAAACTTAATCAAAATATTAATGACAGAAAAACATAAGTAGCTGTTGTTACCAAGATGTTTATTGTTTGTAATTTAATATAGACAATTATGAGGCTTACCATAGACTGATATTAAAAAAATTGTAAAAACCCTTTAGGTTCGTCGCAATAGTTTCTACAAATATTTTGTCTACTGCCCACTTTGAAGATTAATTATTTTTTGGAAACCATTCACACGCGACAGTTTGGTTTCTGATGGGTTCCAAAAATAAACCTGGTTCTCCCATCGTCCCCTTTTAGGCCTGTAGCGCCTACAAGAGGGTGTAAATGCCTACTTTGGGAACCAATTTTCTAGTGTCATAATAACTTCAAATATTTCTTCTTTTAACTGCCTCTTATTTCGAATCTTTACGACTGCAGCTTGCAGGTCCATAAAACGACTTATAATTACTTTATTTAATGGACATGGATGTAACCAGCACCTTATACTGGTATGTCTCGTCTTCTGTATTAATTATTTAATAACCAGTTATTAATTATAACAAACTGCAATTATTCTGTTGCATAAGAAATCATAACTCGACCACGCACAAGATTTTAGCCTCTAACGTCATTGTTATAATGTCTAAAATAGCGTGAAGTGAATTTACTGATACGAGATAGAATTGTTATAGTCTTGGGCAATCCCTGACGTTGATTGACGTCATCGAATAGCAATTGTTTTAAGATTCAGTGAGTCATCAAATCGTATGAATCGAGGTAAAATCGTCATGCTGGCAAATAGTTATGTTTTGTTATTTGTAGTACGTGGTTTAAAGTCCGATACGCAAATTGTTTTATAGAAAACAAAGGTTATGTTTATCTACAATATCATGATGCATTTGAATGCTTTTTGCTTTCTGAATATTTCCATATATGTTACGTACTTGCACTTAGTTGTTTGAAAAACATGTTTAAAGCAATTCAATATTGAATGGTTTATTACAGAATCGCCTTTGAGTTTATTCTCTTAGTAGAGAACTTTAAAATTATTTTTGGAGACTTCTTCTTTCCCTTCTAGTATTTAGCTTGGCAACTAAAAATCTTAAATTGCTTGTAACTAATCTCTTCAGCTCATATGTAATCTACATAAATTTTCTCCACCCTGGGAAACTCATCAGCATTGAGTTAAAGAAACACAATTTGCTACTAACATGAAATCCATCATCCACAAGACTAATAGTTTTTCCCATACATGAATGACCAGTGTACACTGTATACACTGTACACTGTACCTCGACCTCCTTAATTAACATCACTGCAGTTGTGGAAAAGAGACACCGCTATAAGCCGTGTAGCGCGCCATCTCTTTTGCACAACACTATAGGAGATTTAGTAGGTTCCTGGTACGCGGGTATACCGTAATTAACTGTGATAACATCGATGAAGCAGATCCATCGTATCGAATGCGTGATGTTACTTCTCGTTGAGTATTTGTACTAGATGATATAGCTGCGTTCTTGATGTACTCATTGTTGAGTACAGGTTCCGCAGCATTTTTGTCTATTCTTTCCTTATTGTCTATTTTATCCTGTCTTATCCCTGGGCTCATAGTCTATCAAATATCATTCAGTGCGATTTCTGCTGAGTCTGCGTGTTTCAAAGAAGTTATTATAATTCCATCCTGTTCTTTACAAACATTGCAAAGGCCAAAACGTATGAGTGTGTTTTAGTTGGTCGCCTCATCACTTTGGAATAGTTGGACAAATATTGACAGACTTTTGGCAGAATTTGGCAAGGAACAGCTGATAGCGTAGCAATCCCAGGCTTTTAACTACTGTAGCCTAGGACATTTTCCAGAGGTAACACCACGCAATTATAGAATTACTAGATACTTATGATGAATATTCATTAACCCTTCTATCGGCTCAAAGTGCTCTGTCCCATAACTTTTATTTTTCCTAGCCTATAGTGTCCCACATCTAGGCAAAGGCTTCCCCCAAGTCCTTCCACGATTCCCTATCTTGCGCCGCTTCGAACCAGTCCCCTTAGAACATAAGAAAATTAATTTTACTAGCGAGGCCTTACAAGATTTCAGCATACCGACAAAAGTATTGCACAACAGTCTCGTGGAACCCAAAGCGACCGGTTAATTTTCCTGTCCGTTGGTCGTCGCAGACGCACCGCTGTTGCTGCCAATTACAACGTATGATGCGTTATCTCCACAATTATCCGATAGATGTCAGCACATTCTGGGGCACGTAGCTTACTGTTTCTTGCTCGCATAAGTCAAATACCGATACTGTGATTTGATGTGTTTTATTTCTTCTTGGAGTACATCGATATATTAATACGTGAAGCAAAAACTTTGCACTCCTTTTTATGAAAATTGCTCAGATAGAGGAGTATGAAATTTCGCAGTTGTAGTTTAACCAAATTCTAGTTTTTCTTTTTGACATATTATTAAAAAAAATATATTTCGCACATTGCCAGGTTTTTTCATGACATGACATTCTCAACCGAAAACAAGTGTAGCAATAGTTTAATCTGAGATTATTGTATAGTTTAATAGGTCGACAATAGAACCTCAATAATGTTCTTGTAATTTAAATTATTCATGGTCGATTTTCGGCCACTGGGCGACCACTTCACCTAACCTCCTTAAATCATCTTTTTGCCGAAGAATTAGTATAGTAATCGCTTTGGATAATGGATTTGCTGTAATTGGTGAACACATGCGTAGGTATATGACGCTATTTGTTATCTTGGATCGTCAATTTTGTATCGTTATTGGTTCATTTTTAGCAAACAGTACCGTAATACTTTGGGTAATTTTCTTCTTTACGCATCTAATAAAAGAAATTAAATAAAACCTCTTTATAATTCGGTTCAGTTCTTTTAAGATGTACCTTTAATAAAATTTAAACATTTACACAATACGCAACAGAAACCCAAAAAATATTCTCATTTACTTAATAATTAACTTTTAAATATACGTGAATGTTTAAACTGCATTTATTATGCATCGCTTCAATTAGCACTACCCGAAGTGTTTCATTAATTATGTACTTTGTATTAAATACATTACCGCTATAAACGTTTCGCGGTATCCTGTTTGTGCATACGATAAATGTTAAAGCACTTTCATCAATTTGTTTTATAATACATTGAATTTTAATTTCCGTCGTTCCATACATTTTTGTTACTCATATACCGTGCTAAGCGTTTACTTTAAATTTTAATATACGATAGAGAACAATTCAGTTTTATTCATTTGTTTCGGTATAGCCGAAGCGATAGAGTCTAAATTCGTCTGCACTTTTTGGTAGTATTATTTATCTTTGCGTGTTGTTGGATTCTAAGGTAAAGATTAGATGATGATCAATTCGGGCTATCCCGATAAATACGCGTGAGTAAACCGTTATATATCTCTTAAATATGAATCATTCTCACGAAAGTTATTATAAAAATTCGTAATAATCAAAATACAATCTTAAGTCAGAAAGACAGGAGCTATGCAAATATCATAAATATTTGTATGAAAGTAAACTAGTTCAGTATTTATTTTGAGAACTTCCTTTACAGATAAAACAAGTCTAGTTTTAACTGTCAGAGTTAAATCATATTGATGAGAATTATGACATTTCATCAATCAATCTTTGTTTATAATATTTGTATACAACTATATTTGTTTATAATTGAGATGAGATTGTTTAGAATAACTAAGAAATTGTGGCTGAAAACATATCTCAGTGGCGTGCACTTGGAGAGGCCTATTTCGAGCAGTAGACTGCGATAGGCCGATGATAATGATTATGAAGAAATCTTCTAAGTTACTAAAGATTTAATGACGGCATGAGGTAATAGGGCACAGAAGGTCTTTACCCTTTCACGTGTAAGAACAGAATAGAACAGAAAAAATGATTATTATTTTCCTACGATACTGTTGTGCCTATAATTAAATGTATAAAAACGGATCCGGTCTTACTGCAGCCATCGGGTTTCGCATGGCTGGACCGCACCCTACGTCTGCACGGGGTCTACCTCCACATAATGAGGTAGCCAATAAACTATCCCAGTTCAATTCAACCATAATGCATGTTACAATAGGATACTCAGCGTTGTGTAGCCGATTTAATGGCTTTCGAAATATTTTATTCATTCTCTGGATTTAGCTTTCATTGGTATGTCGAATACTTGATAAAGATTTTGCTGATCATTTCATAGTTGTTGAATGAGGGATCTTACATCCAAATTTTCAAAATGTTGAGTTGTCGGAAAAATATCACTGTCTAGCCCGGAAAGTCTTATGCACTGATTCAGAGCTATAAACAATTAACGTTGCATAACTACGTCTAACGTTACGTGACAAATAAAAACTCGTGTCATTTTATCCCAGTCACCTATATACGTCTTATAACAACAATTGTACACCGATCAACCACAAAAACCGCCATTGTCTTAGCGTGGCGTCGCATGCGCATCACCCATAGGGAAAAATTCAAACTACTACAATGGCTGAACGACCTCAGCCTTGCGCGCGCGCTGCAGGTAGATCAGTGATCAGTCATTCGCCGGCACTTGTCGGGGGAGCACTTGTCGCCGCGACGTTACCTGCCCCCACCTGCGTCCCCTCTGTGAGCGCGTCCCTACTCCCACACATCCCGTTTACACTTTACATTTTTTTCGTGATACCCACTAGTGAACGCCGGTAACGCCAGTTACGGCAGTTGCCCAGTGAATGTTTGGAATTCTCAGTGTTTTGTGTCGTGTTGTGATGTGTATAGTGCTTTAGGATGCATTACAAACAACTTTTTAAGAGGTAACCGTTTTGTTTTCGTTGTTGGTAATGTTCTGAAGTTGTCGGGTCCCTTGGGCGGAGTTCCGAAGTTTAGCCTTTGAGATCATTGTATCCTTCAGATGGGAACTTAACATGGATTATCTTGTTACTTAGTTAGTGTACCATGAATGTGGAGATAACGTAGTAATTTAGACTCTACGGTGTTTGGGTTAAGGCTTATTTTATGACGGATAATTATTTTCAAACTCCTAGTTACGAATAATTAGGTATTCTGTTATTGTTAACACTGAATAACCCAACGGTTTGATACACCCGTAGTTCGTACGTTTACCATTCGCCTGCCGATGGCGTGAAACTCGTGTTTCTATAATTTTAGCTGTTAAAATTATTGCTTAAGTTAGGGTTAGTTTCTGTAAAGTTATGATGACGTTATTAAAGTTAATCTGGAAGCAGGTAAGGGTTTCCATTTCTCTTGTGTTAAGTTTACAATAGTCTACAATCTTCATTATTTATGCCTAACCCTTTACCTATACCCAAGTTATTTGCAACGTTTAGGGAACCTGTAAGTAGTATTGCAAATACGAGGTTCATTCAATGCAATTACATCTAGATTTATAGTTTTTTCCACACATTACCTATTGACAATATTTCCTGTTACATGTTATTGAAACTTCCTAAGATATTCAGGTCATACATCTAGTTCAGTTTCCTGAGTTATGATTTATTATTACACAGATATATTATGACCCACCCTTGGTAAGTCTAGATTGTCTAATGTAGTCTTGTGCTCACGTTGGCATCATTTACAAGTTTCATAATTATTTACAAAATATTTGAACCAAAAAACCATAAGTAGGTAGAAGTCAAACAATGTTTAGTACTCCCAAAAATATTTCTGCTTAAGTGCTTATCTTGGGAATTTATAAACAATGGACCCAGAGCATTCTTCCTTTTTAATCCTTTTATACTCACTACCAGGTATAATCCCTAATTCTTACTAATGGGCACTACAATAACTAATTATCTAGGCATAATACTAAAAATAAAAGGGAAACAAAAGTGTATGTTAAACCTATTACTTAAATCATTTTAAGTACACCCAGAAATTATCGTACACGCAACATCACAACCTTAACTTTAAAATTCTTTTATTTCTTTCTGAAATATTGATGTATTTGTAATTATTTTACATATAAACCTTCAACTTGAATTACTCTATCTATTAAAGAAAACTCCTCAAAATCCGTTTCACAGTTTCAAAGATTTAAGCGAACTGACAGACCGCTTCGTCTTGACAGGTACTTTTTTTTATACTATGTAGTGATTTCTAATATTAAAACCAGCCAATCAGCCATTACCAAACACTGAGCTTTATATTTTAATTCCTTATTTCTACAATTTATCCGACTTCACCAGTTTCCTATCATATCGTGTCGTGCCATGCGACAATTTGAACAGGTGTGAACACACAAACACGGTGTAATTGTTACATTTACGATTACGAAGTTATTGCCAGTTGGCAGTTACACTCCATATTCATTTATATGATCGCCTGTTATTGTTTAGTTCACACTATTTAGTACAATGCAATAGTAAACAGACGGTTGTCATGGAGATAATGGCACGTGTGCATACCTTATATTTCCTACTGTATTTTTTAGGATGTTTTAAAGGGTGAAATTGATGCGACCCCTCGTTACTGATGAAGTACGAGCATTACCTATTTTAATATTGCGATGTTATCCTCTAATACTACAATTAATAGTTCTAAATATCTGTTGCCACTTCTTTATTTAACAATAGATTCAGTAAGAGAATTCCGGCGACTTCAAAGTTGATCAACAATAATAATTATCAGCCATTAGTGTTATACAATATTATTAAAGGACTAGTCTTCTTTGTTTCTTGTGCCTCAGACCGGCCTTTTAGTCGAAAATAATCAAGTTAGTCCCACCTTCTGGGACTTTTTTGCCAGGGCGAAGAAATCTTCATGGACATCCTCGGGGAGAAAGTCCAGTTCTTAAAAACCCGCTTTGTAGCATCATCATCTTATTGCCCTTATCCTATTTACTTGGGGTCGGCGCAACACATTTTTTTCTTCCATTCTCCCCCATCAGATGTCACACTATTAATTACTCCTTTTTACATTTAGTTTGTAGCATAAAGTTTAATAAATAATTATACTAGGTAAATCCATCTAACCAATGTTCAAACTCTTGCCTAGTTCTGTATGAAGTATAAAAAGCAGTCATGTTACCGCGTCCTCCTTTTGTCGGCATGGCAGAGAAACTCCGCAATCATTGTAATTTTTATATTATTAACTTTAATTCATTCGCGATTCAATTTAACTGGTCTTTCGTATTAATCTAGCCTTTCTTTGTGCGGCCTTTGTCGGTCAAAATGTTTAGATTGTTTTGGTAATGCGCTTTTTTGTTGGATTAGTGGAAAGAGGTTATTATAGCAACCTTGTTTGTTAGAAATAGGCCGGATTTAAAACGTCAGCGTCCGTTTATTGTTTATTACTAAAGGAAAAATTAAACCATTATAAGATTACCTAGATGTCCGTCTTTAAAATCATATTTTTCAATAGCGCGTAAAGGTATCAAGTTAGAGTTTGTATCAAATAATCAGGTTCGCTGTCTCTAAGAGGTGTATAAAAAAAACTATATACCTAGTGTTCCCAAGTGTAGCATTTGACTGCTAAGTTCAGACAAAACTCGTAAGTATAAAATTGCAAGATGTTACTAAATATCCATCTGTCCTTTATTTACGATCCTGTGATATCCCGATACATAATAACAACTTAATACTTCCAAATACTTCACATTTTACCGTATTGGAACTTCAGTCTATCAATGTTTGTGCATAGTCATAGTAATTATCTTGTATTCTACCTATAATATGTTGACACAGAAATGATTCGAGCACGTTGACCTTTAATTTTTCTTGCTTGATTAATGAATATAAATACTATTTAAGATAAGCGAAGGAAATCAAGCGTTTGTGTTATGAATGCCTATTAGCTACCATGTTAGATTTACCTACATTTTAATAATCATTTAGGATAAGAAGACCTTTTGCAGTACCTCCAACAGCGTCATATTTCCTTTCTAACTCCAAACTGTAACAAATTTAAAGCTGTGATACCCTAGTGGTAAGACCATAGGACTGTATTTTCATTTGGGTGGTATTTTTTGAGTAAAATGTAGGTATGCTCATCTTCTTTTCATACGGTTGGTCTACAACTTGGTATAGAGTGTTTAAGCCACCCATAGGCTGCCAATGATACTCAATAATTATATGGCTTTCTATTGGTAAAAAAAGATTTTCAAAATCTACTACTAAACGTCACCAACGTCAGAAACTTTTCCTCTTTTTAATAAGAAGAGAGATGTGACTACAAGATAGACCGAGAGAGACAATTCGTAGTTTATTAATTCAGCTAAACTGTCCCAAATTATTTAGTTTACTAAACAAGTGTAAAGAAATAAAGATGAGGCTTTAAATTCTAGTAAACAATGACTCGTGACCTATAACTTGATTTGACGAGCAATTGACGTCAAAGGCATCTTTTAATAAATATAATTGATTGTAACATATGCCTCATTTGCATATGTTACAATACTGTAGGCTATAAGTGTACCTATATAAAATAGATGTATATATAAGTGGGTCCGAGACTCCAAGTGCAGTCGGTGCTTGTGCGTGGAATTTCTTAATGAATAGCTAATAAAATATTCGTAATTACGATAGCACTTATACTGTGAACGTGTGGGTGTGTATGTGTTTTATCTACAGCTAAAAGCTGTAAAGATCTCTTAATGAATTGGAACAGAATTTCAATACATTTTTAATTTTTACGTCAGAATTTACATTTTATTAATTTCGTAAATACAAAACGTACAAAACAATACTTAGCAATTATTGAATATTTACTGATAAAGTCGATGTAAAAGGAAACTGGATTCTAAATAGTCGAATCGGGAATATCCCATATTTAAACGAGCGCGATGATCAATGCCTTATCTGTATGGGAAAACACCAAAAAGGCCCAAAAATCGTAATAATATTGTTAATAATAGCACTGAGTTTGAAATATGTATATCTCGGTATACGTTTTTCTCCAACCATAGACATCAACAACACTTATAAAACAAAACACATCAAAATTTCTTAGAAGCATCCTCAAGCCTCGGGCGAATACATTTTTAATACTCAACGCACTTCGTTTGTAAGTTGCTTTATTTTTTCCAACTTTCTCAGGAAAGTGTGCATTAAGGCCGGCTACACACGACGCCTGGAGGCAATGCCGGTAATATTACGGGTAATAAGAGATGCTTGGGCTTTTAAGATGGCTTTCACACGAGATTATGTACGGACGGTTAGGAATGATATAAATGTGGTAATTTTATTGTATGATTGTGTAAGTTGAGTGCTAAATAGGTCCTTAAGGAAGAAGATAGTCTAGCTTAGTTGCTGTTGAATGATGTTGAAGTATTTCTAGGGGAATTTAGTAAAGTACAACATATTCAACGAGGACGAGCTAAGCACCAAACAACTTTTAGGTGTGGTAAAAATGCAAAATCACTTCTGTAACTCTCGCTTCTAGCATGTAGGTCAGACAGTAAGAATTAAATTGATTTGGACCAATAAATTTGTACTAGGTAATTCACTTACATAGCACTATCATAATTTGTCTTTTGTTTATCACAAACCTGCAAATTCAAAAACATCTAAACAAATGCCGATCAAACAATTTCTTTTTCATTGCTATAGGTACTATATGGTGTAAAGAGTATTTTATTCTATAATTTATTCGTACACCGGGTACTTATTCGAGTTTACAGCAGAGCCTCACCCGACCTATCGCGTGTGGAACAAGTCTAACTGGGTAGCATAACACAAGTTTTTTAACGTTCATGACCGAACGCGATTGTCTACGGATATCCTATTAGCTTTTTGTTTGGGCCTGCTAGGAACCAGACTGTTTTTAAATCGTGTTTAGAGTATATTTAATTGTAGTGTGGGTTGATTTTTTGGTTCTCATTATCAATGTGAGTATTTATATCGCTAAGAGTCGCATCGACAATGACATACGACATAATAGCAACTGATGTAGATATTATGATTTTAATAAATGTTGTTTCTTTGAAGTTCATATTAAAATACACCTTGATCTTGAATTATGTGCGTATATCGGTAATCCCATTCTTAAGGGTTTTCCGTCTAGAAATACCCATTGAACTCACCATAACTTGCAAGTTCGTCAATGCTGTGTCTGTGTGCAACAACAATTAAGTTATAGAACTGGTTTCGGTAGATATTATTTCCTGCTTACTATTTGAATTTCTCTATACATATATCCTTAACGTCCTAGGTAAATAAGTAACAAAGCAGTGAAAAATAATTATCATTTAACAAAATAAAGAAAATATACTTCTCCACAGGTCAGTGCTGGGCGTTTAAATATATCGATAGAATCTACGTACGGAAGTATCATCTTTAGTATTACTAAGTTATGATCTAAAACTCCGTCGAGTTTAGGTAGTGAGCAAAGGCTTCCAAAAAGGTCAGACTAGAATATGTTTCTATGGCGTCATTTAGTCAGACCCTTTTTTATCGTAATTCTGCCTAAAACAGCTGGCAGATTATCCCTTCCTAAAATATTTAGATCTAGAGTGTCTGCTTCATTACTAGATCAAGCTTAGTCTGCTTTTGCACCGAAGCATGGTTTATCTTTGTATAGGTATATTTTCCATGTATCGTTTAAATTACGAATCAAAGACTACGGGGAAAATAATAATTTAAATATTTGGAAAGAATTCGAATTGTATAATCGTCACAGATTTAATATTGGACCAAATGTGAAATATAGGTCCCAACACCCAGGGTTTGGAGAAGCGGAAGATCTATTTAGCCGAAAAAGCATGTTACACTCCGATTAAGTTTGTTTGTGTTACACTCCGAATAATAAAAATAAAAAAAATATAATATAAGTACATACAGCCGCGCGGTACGTAACAGCGATAGGGCTGGCCGAGTGCCCATTGCCCACCTAGAGCATTTTAATTACATCAACAACACACCATCAGTTTATCACTCCGATATCGTTCGGCGTAGGCAGAACTTTATGTGAAGACTTCAAACTGTAGATACATGTTTATTATATTATAATTGTACATTTCAGTAAAACATCCACTATGTAAATTGAGTAAAACTCATTGTTACCAAACAAGATGATTTGCGGAAATCTTA
Organism: Chrysodeixis includens; assembly: GCA_941860345.1. Taxonomy (NCBI): domain Eukaryota; kingdom Metazoa; phylum Arthropoda; class Insecta; order Lepidoptera; family Noctuidae; genus Chrysodeixis; species Chrysodeixis includens. Next base: position 1,253,479 of record OW796101.1, read on the forward strand.
CAACATAATGCGTCATTTTCAACTTGACATTGACTTTATCTCGGGACGTGGGAACCGAAGCCACAGTAACAATTAACCGGTGTTTATATTCAATAGTCATACATGACGGTGTATTGTAAAGAAATTATTGTATTGTAACACGTTTGTTCTTGTAAGTGATATGACAATGTTACAGTAGTGTTTCTTGGCATTTTCGAACGATTCAAAGTTGTCGAACCGATTTTTGCTTATAAATTTGTTATTAATTAATGTCTCCGGACCGATTTCGGCCACGGCGGCTAGTGTAACTATGACACCAGCCAGCTACGCAGGACATAATAATATTATAGTGCACAAGGATGTGCGCAGACACAGGTACACTCTCTGTTCCTTTACTCTCATAGCCCAATGGGACGGCAATTCGACACCACCGAAAAGAGATCAGGCGCAGGATCGACATCGAACTCGAGACCTTTGACCTGATTCCTATGGTCTTACCTCCCATCAATTTGTTATAGTTCAGAGTTAAAGAGGAAATATGAGGCTATGAGTGTTACTGCAATTTATTCGCTAAAATATCACCATATTCATTGTAAAATAAGGTGGATAGGCTAAAGCATCCTTCTTCGTTAATGGGCCATATACAAATAGCTGTATATCATGTTTGTAAAGCGCCACCGCGACACACGAGAAAATATTGGTGCGAGTAAAAAACTCGCGTATCATCCAGCGAATATAAGCTTAATGATATTCATAAAACCCACGAGGAACCCTTTGCATCCGAAAATGAAATTGATAATAACGAGCACGTATTATGTCACAATATTGCCTCCAGAACATTACCCTGTTACCTAATAACCCGGCCCGGTAGACCCGCGAAAAACGGCTCAAAACACACCGGTGTCAGTTAAAACATCGTTTAAAATCGTTTACGATGCGTATCCGAATTCCTTGGCCATAATCCGATACCTTATTCGAATATTAACGTGACATCGCGGGAAACATGCACAACGCTTGAATACTGAGCACTCCCATTGTCTAGCACCATCGCTCCGCAACGACCTATCTTCACAAACACCACAAAACATGATCAACTTTATCCTCACAAACGTAAAATTCATTTTGCTTAACACTACACCCGAATGCCGACGTGGAGTTATGAAAACGGAGCGATTCTCTTAAGAAACGTCGTCACTGCGAAGGCTCGAACAATGACAGGTTTTGATACAAATTTCCTTTGTGGAAACGACTGTTATGGATGCCGTTTCGTGTATAATATATAATAAAACGGATATTGTCGTCTGTCTTGTTTTGTGTTGGATAATTGAAAAATTACGAACGTTAAATTGACGCTTGATGTTTGAGCGATGTGAGATTTCTTACTGTTTGCGGTGACTTCCTTCGGAACGGATAAACAGTCAAGTTCAGTTTGTAAATAAATAGGAAAGATTGTTTGGATTTTCTGTAAGAAACACACGGGGACTTAGAATAGCTTCATTAAAATGGTATATTCCGAACCTAACCCGAAATCCTAACCCGGTCGCGGGTCAGGTTAGGAACTCGAAAAAAATTATAAAATTTGTTCCGAACCTAACCCTCTTCCTAACCTGACCCGATCTATCGTTCCTAACCTAACCCGAATAGTTATATGGTACGATTCTCTCTCCTCTTATAATAAAAGGTACCTGTTTATGTCGAATCAGAGTTTAATACTTACAATATGTTATCCATATATCACTCTTAAAAAAAAAAAACAAGCATTAATCTATACATAGGTATAATAAAATTCTAACAAGTTCAAGTCTGTACATTAAAGATATTAAAGAAAAACTCTGATGATCTTCATACAACCAATAGAAGCCAAAAATATGTTTTTTTTTTTTTTAAGAGAGATCTATGGATAACACATTGTAAGTATTAAACTCTGATTCGACATAAACAGGTACCTTTTATTATAAGAGGAGAGAGAATCGTACCATATAACTATTCGGGTTAGGTTAGGAACGATAGATCGGGTCAGGTTAGGAAGAGGGTTAGGTTCGGAATATACCATTAAAATGCACTGAACAAATAAAATAGGTATATTTAATTCACTTTACTATTATCACACATTTCTCTTTTACAAAAGCACTGGAAGTAGAACCAAGATTTTAACAACAGTTCCCCATAAATAACTTACCGGCCACTTAAATCAGTTTTTACTTAAGCCTTTCTTAACTATCCCTATTTTTTGTGAGTTAACCAACAAATATCGTTATCTAAGCTTCAAACCGATTGCTTTAAGTGTATTGGCGTTATGATAGCGCCATTGTAATGTATTTGTGTTCGATAGGATATGTAAACTTGATATGTTAGTGAAAAATTGATGTTTGGTAGGTCAATACGGCGGCTTCTATCGTTTTTGGTAGTGTTAAGTGACTTGGTTTAGAGCAGTCGATCGTTATTCATAAATAGTTTTCAAAAAGATCATTGTTTAAATCAGTTGCAGTTTTACAAAATTTCTTGTGGCTAAAATTAACTCAGCTTATTTTGTCCTCGTGCTTAGCAAAGGCCTCCAACAAATCCTTCCACGTTTGTCTGTCCTGTGCCACCTCGTACCAGAAACCGTTAAAAAAGTAATAAAAAAAACTAGTTTAAAAATTGGCTAGTCTTCATTTCAATTAAAAGTGTTGAATTGAGCATACAAATAATGCACTGTAACTTAACCTCAACAACGAAACATTTGATAAGACTAATCATTATCAATATCTACCAAGCTATAAATGTTTCACCTGTGAACATATAAAAGCCTCTTCTCACATACATAGATAAGGACATCCAATATGAATCCCAATGATAGTAATAATCCTCCTACAGTATGATAGTACTTCGGCCGACACTTTCAAAATGCTATTACATAAAAACTCATAAAATCAATCTGACGTTTTAAATAATTTCCTAAGCATTCACTGTCAGTCGTAAGTCACGAGCTACGGACAGCCGTGGAATCTGGTAAAAAAGGTTTAAATACTCGTTGGTTCCATAGACAAATGTTGTTGGAACTCTATGGGCAGTAAGAAACTTAAGTAAATAGAAAAAATATTTGGGAAAAGCTTTATTTTAGTTACATACATACATACATAAACGTCACGCCTCTTTCCCTTGGGGGTAGGCAGAGATCACATCTTTCCATTTGCTACGATCCTGGCATACCACTTTAGCTTCATCCACACTCATCAATCGCTTCATACACGCCCGTCGGTTTAGGGTACTCCTGAATTTATTTTAGTTAAACGTGCCTTATTGTCACTGGTACTTATTGTTTTTAAGTATTTACAAAATTTATAGTAACATAATTTAATGACTAGATAGATTTTCTGATCAATGTCTGCTTGGTATTTCTGCAATCTTTTGAACTGTTTGCAAACGCTGATTTTGTTTAAGTCTCAATAATTACATGCGGCTTATCAACTACTGGCTAACATAAAATAAATATACTTCACAAAGCATGATTTAATAATCTTCCAAGTAAAAAATCTCCTGGAATATCAACTAAGCTTACATTTAATCCCATAAGTGGCTTATTTAAATAAGAAGTAACATGAACGGGACCCCAAAGCCGTGTCGGATAGAATTTATGGTATTTTCTCTAATACCCAGTCCCATTAGAAGCCGATGCACCCGACATCGCGTGCCCGCCATTTCGAAAAAGAAATGAAATTATAGTTTCAAATAAATCCGAACATAATTTTCTCTATGGCACTTTAATTATAAAATCGTGGGAGTTTTTAAATTTGGAACGATTTTTTTCTTTTCTCATGTACCAGTGTTGCATAAGAATGCGTTTACGGTTAGTTATTGCAATGAGTATTGAATACGTGTTATGTAACATTTATTATCGTTGTATAAATGTCAGGTATGATGTAAATTATTATTTTAATTGTTTTCTTTGGTTTCCTATTTATTGGTTAAGCATAGGAAAACACAAAGAGCATTACAGATATTCACACGAATAAAAATTGATTAGTTAGTTACGTTCACTTTGTTTCCTTTACTCCATTATTCAGTAAAAGTACAACAAAAGACGTCCAGCTACATTTAAAAATAATATAATTACCTCAACAACAATTTCCTTAGCCTCTTCAACGTAACAAAAAAGGAAGTTCCCGCTTACGTCACCCATAATTTGTTACCTGCATTTTTTCAACGTCCAGAAACGTTCGGCATTCGAAATTCGAACTGTATTTATATTTGAGTGAACCTCTTTTGTTACAGTCATGCCAAATATTTCGTGGGAATTTCGTTCGGGAACCTACATCCACGTGTTTCGACCTTTTTTTGTTATTTTATTGTTTTTTCGGATTAACCGGCGTTTGAATTGTGATTGTTAATGTTATACTTTTACTTGACGCATGCGTTGTTAGATACTTCGGAGATGTTACTGGTAGTATGTACATTGTCTTTAAGAGCGAGTATTAAGAGCTTTTACGCCAAAAAAGGATCATAAGTAGTTAATAAACAAGTATTATTTCTTAATAATATTAAAGAGTAGATGACTAATCCCGAAACAAAGGTGAGCTTAACAGCTGCGAACCACCTGAAATTTAAGTAGATACTTAATTCATAAACAGGTTAGACAAAACTACATAATGGAATTACTACAATATGGCTTTAGATAAGTTTGGTTACGCATTATCTAATAATGCATTAGCAATTGGTTCACAATTGAAATTGTTCTAAAAGCCTAAAAGGTTTACGATTTACTTTTTACAATGTCGCCACATTTTTTTGTTTTACTTTGTCGAAAAGGTTTACAACTTCTGGTAATACATTTGCAAATAAATCTTTTCATAAATAAGCTTAAAACAGTCTCTTAAGTTCAAATAGCAAACAAAATAATGAAAGCCAGATTTTGGCTATTCACTCAATACTCATAATTACAATTACAATAAGTCATAAAACTGTTCGATAAATGTTGTCAACCCCTGCCCAATTGTCCACCTATTCCTTAACACACCGTGTCGTAAGGGCCGGAGTATACTGTAAGGTAGAATAAACTAAGTGAGTAATAAGTCAAGTATCCCGGGACGACCGCTAAGAGCTGTTTGCAGCGTGCCTGAACTCCGCCTAATCTGCCCCGGTGCAGGGCTGCCTGTTTACATTGGCTTGAGTATAACAGATCAAACGCGATATCTGTAATACCTGTTACTGTTCCGTAAAAATAACAGTTCACAATATTTGTTACTTAATAACAGTCAGATATTTTTCTACGTACTTTTTTTCAGTATGGTAACATATTTTATTTTACAACGCGTATTGTTTTTTTAATATTGAGTAGGACACCGAGTACTGCTGAGTGTTCGATATTTATAAGAACAGATATAAGTTTCTTGCGAGAACAACTGTTACCTGTTATCTGCCTGTTATGATAAATACGCAGCATCCCTAGTTTACACTTAAAAATGGATACTTACTCAGTTAAAAGTGTTACGAGTAAAGCGTTTGTCAACATTGTGTTAGTAGATTTTTTTTTAAACATTTACCTGTTTTGAGTTCATTGGTATGTGGATGTGAACTTTAATATATTTTTAATTATTCTATATTTTAGTTCAATTGAGCTACATGACATTTTAAATTTAATTTTGACTACATAAATTTTAATTTTGTTGTTATCATTTCAATTTTTTTGAATAGATAGTCGTAGATACTCGTGCTAAAGTTTTTTAATACTACCTAAAAAACTCTTTAAAACTGTAAAAGATAAGAAGTCAGTAGTGACATCCCTAATCCTGAGTAATGCCAAGAATATTTAAGGCGACGTCGCTTTAATAACAGTTTTCTAAGCGTCGCGTTATTTATCGCTACCCCTTTATATTAGCCAAGTTTATACGCAACGTGCCTCATTATTCTTCCAGTTTTATGCCAGCCTGCTTTTAATATTAGTTTAGTTCATTACGAACGCTCTTGAGATGGGGATGTTTGCTGAAATTGTATGAGCAGGTCTGTACACTCGGCTAGTTTGGATCGACCGACATATCTAAAAAAGCATATAATAGTATAGGTCGAATGGAGAAATCTCATTTTTTGATTGGGTTTAAAAGGGTTTTTATTTTTAGTAGGCCTTTTCAGACTCTATCAAAAAAATTACAAAACACAACTGACTATAGTTGCACGGTACCAAAATGTCATACTAAAAGAAAAAAACCGGTGAGAAACTCCATATTATGTTACTCTTTTGAAAAAAAAAATCTATAATTTCGAATACATTATTGCATTAAGTAATCTTAAAACAAGAAGAAAAAACGACGAGCTTTAAAAAAAGTTTATATCTGCTGTGTAAGCCAGACGCCAATACATACTTCTATACCTCCCTCTCAGTTCCACAAGACTAAGTCTCACATGTTTTTCATGGTACAGGTAGGTACAGATATATGTAACCAAACTACCCTATTAGCTTTAATGATGTTATGAAATTACAAACACACGAATTAATTGTACTTGTAATTATACTCTTGAATGATAATAATAATGAACTCGGATCTCCTTACAGGCCTGTGTATTGTTTTAATGTTGATGAAGAAGATAATATGAGGTGAGGGAGGTTTTAATATGAAGGTTATATTAATATATCAGTATATAGACATAACCGCTACTTATAAAATAAAGTCGTCCGCTGTATCTGTCTGTCTGTTTGCGATAAACTCGAAAACTACTGCACCAATTTTCATGCTGTTTTCACTAATGTAGAGTGGTTCTCGAAGAAGGTTTTAGTAGTACAATTTGTTAAGTTTGTCAATTTTGCATGAAAAATCCTTTTGTATTTAGAATTTCTAGGTAATATTCCAGAAATTGACAGAAAGAATAAATTATCTTATTTCTATACATCAACTTATGGAAATCCGCGTGGTTTATAATATGCTGATTATTTAGAAAATGTGTTAAAAAGAGCAGCAAAATTCGAAATATAACTTTAAATGTCAAATAGAAGCTGACTTTTAATTAATATAAGTTATACAATAACACTAATCCATCTTGTATGCTATAAGGATTGTTTGTTTAACTTTCTGACATCTGTATTATAAACGTTATGGTTTGGCAGCTCATGTTTTGGTCATCATAATAATCTACGGGCCTGTTACAATGGCCGCTGTTTGTTTTAGATGTCATGTATTACAATCTATTTAATTACCTATTATGTTTTGATAAACGATTAACTTTTGATAATCTACAGTTGCGGCTTTAAATATTTAAAATAAATATTCCTTCTAGTCTCAAATTAAGTATAAGAAAGTAACTTGTGTAATGAGTACTAGACAACTGATAAACATACTTATATCCATTACATACATACGTCCATTTTTAACCTGACCCGAGGTTTAGGGATGAGATCTCGAGCATGGCCGTCGCCAATAGAATGATGAGGTAGTCTGATCGTAGTAATATCACATACTTGGTTCTCAAAACTGAGAAGATTTTATGAAAGTGTACATAATTACTTCCTCCATATTTGCTTTGCCGTTAAATACGTGAGAATTTATTAATCATAGAGAAAAGTACTCTCTAGTGGATATAGACACACGTAATAATTAGCGTCAGATGCGCCGGCGCAGATGCGAGGAAAGTGAATGTGTTTGTAGAATTAATTCGAGTACTTTCTAAACGCCGGTACGGGGCTATGAAACTATGAGCTATTGTTTCGAAACATCACGACGTTGTCAAATGTCTATTTAAATAAAAAATGTGTATCCGTGAATAATTTTGTTGAATTTTTGGCTTCAAAATTCTAATGTTAAAAATTGATCGAAGTATTTTTTTTGTACTTATTTAGCTATGACTATGTCATGTCTCAAATAAAAAAATGAGACAGAGAATTCTTTTTCTCACTTTTCTACCCGCCCGACTTCCAAGTACTTGGCCAGCGCTATGTGTATTATCCTTCAGTTCACTTCAGGTTTTACTTATATGCTATAGTCAGATAGTCAAGGTAGGTAAGGAAGGTAGGTAGGTAGTCAAGTATACGTAAACCTTTAAAAGTGATGAACTATTGGTTGGCAAAAAGGCTTATGATGAGGCTCTTAAAAAATCAAAGAAAAACCAATTTTTAATAAATATCGTGGTTATATCATACCTACCTATACTTGTATACACATACAATCAGAAATTCCTCTCGCACCATCAACACGAAGCTTGGTTGTTCGTGAGAACCGTGTCTGGTTACCATGCTACATGCTACAGGCTGGCTGCGTCACCTGACCCCCCACGTAACACGACACGCCGGCGCACGCGGATAACGTGACGCTGACCGTTACACGCTAATGTCTTATGTTGTGAGGTGATAAGATTGTCTTGGTGAGATTCTGAGTGAGTTCGCTGAGTTTGTTTCGATATTTCTTCTGTCAGTTAGTTAGGAATTGTCGAATCCAGGGAGCGTGAGACATATAGACATGTAAAAGTGATAATTGGATAATTATATCCTTTTGCTTTTGCTGAATGAAATGAAATCATTTATTCTATAAGTAATACTACTTACACAATAAATCATTTAATTTCATTTCAGTAAACTTAATATCTATAGCTCGGTCACTGTTAGCAAAATGAACGTCTGTTTTCGATATTTTGAAAATTAGACCCAAAACCTGTGACCATGTGGATATTATCACAGATTTTTGGTCGAATTTTGATCTTGTTTCAATTTTTACCAACTGAAGTACTTTTAAGAGAATTACCACGCAGCGATATCATCTAAATGTATAAGTAACGCAACAGTAATGTCGCTGCCTAAAATGACGTGCCGAAATGTCAAAAAAAACACGAAAACAACAATTAACAAGTTTAAATGACTTAGATTTTTATCTTTTTAGGGTTTCAAAAGAAAACCAAACTCTTATAAGATCGCTTCGTTGTCCATCTGTATGTCGTTTTGAACATCTACGAGCAACACTCAAAGTAAGATTGGTATTCAAATGGTATACAAATATTTAGATCTGAATATCTCATGTTTAGACTACAATATCCATAGTTAAGTACTAGTAAGTACAGACCTGTCACAATATTGTTGTTTTGCGTATCCAATTTACTATGCAGCCGTATTACGGAGTAAGCAAGTGATGTAACCGAAGTGTTTGTGTCAACAGCTGATACACTACGCTTTGTTTATCTTGTATGCGAAAAATAATACCCAAAATGTGGATATTGAATAGTTATAACTAGTAAGGAATAATAAGCTTTCTTGTGATTAGATTAAAGTGCTTTATTGTTTAGATAGCTTCATACTCCTCAAATTGCATACTCATTCATTTCACGTTTGAAAAAAACACCCCTTCTTTTAATGCTGAAAAGTAAATAAACAAATGAAGATCATAATGTAGTAATGTCGGGAGTTAGGGACAACAAATAAAACGTGTTGTTCGGTCTAAGACCAGGTTTATTATGCATCAATCTTACGAACTACGTATGATTGATGTCGTGGTACGTATGGATATGTTATATGGGGCGATGCGTCACACACTACAATGTATTGTAAATAGCTAAAGTTGTCTTTTATCCGACTCCAATTATCCTTCCTCTTTACAGTTCCAATAATACTTCTCAATCCTGATTACAGTAGTTTGCTATTATATTTACCATCTATCGCTTTATACCCCGGCCTACAGACACAAATACTGTTTTAGCTCCCCCTGTATCTAATAATAAGGACAACTGCGTCAGGTGGCTACCGGCTACCGTCCCGACCCTACTTCCCTTGTCACAGGTACACGAATAACTAACCGTTTTAATCCCTAGTAATAAAAGAAAAGGGAACCTGTCTGTTCGTCTATCTATGTTATGATATCACAGTTGATTTCGATAACATTTTGGTATAAAATTAATTTAGGAACCAAAACAGAGCTCTTGAAAATCATGCAAAAACTGAGGCTTTTAATTCCATTGGTCTGACATGTGAAAATAAAACTTTCTGTTTCGAACCTAGCAGTTGCGGCAACTTAGTTTAGTGAACCAGTCAGAGCCTCCCTCAGGAGTACTCAGGACCAACTCCCGCAGACCTCCACAAAAATGGTTACTAAACTTCAAGAGAACAGCTTTATCATCCAAATTCAATAAAGAAATACCATCCGTATAATTACTGAATAAAATCATTAATCTTAAACTGGTAATACCTCGGCCTTATTAAAATAGAAACCTATTAAAATACCGGCCGATGTCTAAAGGTCGATGTGTCTAATTTCATTTTGTAGAGCTTGTATAACCATTGTTTTATTCATCTCGGCCGATTTATTTTGAGGTACCTTGAATTTTGCTCTTTTGGACTAATTTGAAGATATTGTGGTCCAGTCTGATTAAGGGCTTGAATTGTAAACTCGGAGATACTAATTAAGATAAGTAAATATGTTAACGGTTAAACTTATGAGTATTTATCGGGATAGCCCGACTAGTTTCCAACCCAACCGGAGCCTAAAACCATGAGTTTCGCTTCGAAATCACAGAATATGAATTTAGTGTTATTAAAATCACGATTTGGTGTTCGTTTTACGATATCAAAGACACTTTTTTCCATATAGCTCAGTAACTAAATTGTGACAACTCGATAAAAAATCATGACTACTCCTTACCTTTTACCAAAAAACTGGTTTCAATTGTCTTCATCAACTTCTTTCTGGGACACCGTCCCAGTAGACCAGATCTACAATTGAAACTCTAATTCCTGGTAACCATGGCAACGCATCAGTCGGCACACCACACACAGCTTCTCCATACAGAACAATCACTGGCGTTGACATCTCACTCTGATTTCGCGAACCATCTCCATTCGATCAATTATTATCGGCATTTAATATAAGCTTCGCGGGAATTCAATAACAATCAGAGACATATTCTCTGAGACAATTGATTGCCTACATTTCTTTGTGTTCAATCAGTTCGATCAGTTTCTTTGCCTTACTTAGTAGGACGCAAGAACAGCGTGTTTTAGATGAAAGTAGAATATTATAGATAGAAGTGGAATATTTGATTACTTTTATGTCGAGTATGGTGTTAATCTCCAAAATCGATTCAAAATGCCATAATATCATTTTTTTTTTAAGAATTCGTATTAAATTTAAAGTTTTTTATTGAATACTAGGATATCATAAGTTTTGGACTAGTGTCAGCTCTTGAATGTTTTCTAAATATAATTCTGTTTATTTTAATAAAATCCAAAACCATAAATCTCGTTACAAACTAAAAGCCCCAAACCTTAAAGAAATCAACTACAAATAATTATAATTCAAGAATTTCCATCGACACGTTACTGCAACTAGTTTAATATCATTGATATGTCCATACAATGGCTTGGTGCAGCTTCCCACGCGTCACGTCACGCGTCACTGGCGAGGTGTGCCAAACGATGCCATTCAGCCATTGATTGTATTGCCATTGCCATGTCTGACTGCAGATGTCGGTGAAAAATTGGTTCCGATGCCATGTCGGTTTGAGTGCGTTTCGTTTTATCGAGTTTGGTTGGCAATTTGGTTTGTCGGATTAGTGGAGTTGGCTTTAGTATTTTCTGTTGTAGTAAAGGCATAAGTACTTACGACTTAGTATTAGGATTGTAAGTAAGCAAGGATAGCAGCACATCTGCAATAGTACTTTAAGGGGCGGTAGCGGCCCAGGTTTTCTCACAATGAATAATCATCAGCCTATCGCAGCCCACTGCTGAACATGCCGCCTCTCTAAGAATACGCCACTGAGATCTGTAAGGTTTCTTTCTATAAGACTGAATAAATTGAATATACTGTTTGTGTCGCTCTAACATAGCAAGATAATTAAATTTGATTTTAATTGGTCACTATTTTTAAAGGGGTCGTCAATTAGCAATAGTTATCTCCCTGTACGTATTTATTGCTAAAAAACCTAATATCACCGAACGTTCAAATTCTTCAATTCGTTCGTTACAATGCTCATGTACCTATATCACGTCCGAGATTAGGCAACAGACATTAACCATTCAGCCCAATAGTAAAAACTCCGTGAATGTATGCGACAACTGTCTATTCACATTTCTAGTAAAAGTGTATCGTATCGTGCCAGCATTGATAAGGCGCCAAGTTCACGATCCGGACAATTGTTCGAGACACGCGGTGAATTTGTAATTTGTACAGTAAACCAACAAACTTTCTTCCACTGAAACAGAAAAACCACCTTTACATCCTTAAGAATAAAGACTATGTTTGGAAATTTGAATTTGCGGAGTATTGTACTATGCTTTCCACTTTCACGGAGCGTGAGGAACAATTAGATGGTCTGCTGTAAGTGTCGGCTACGTTTTTGATGACGTCTTCACGATGACGTAGATTTCGTCATTGATGACGTGTATTTCAAATATAATAAGAGGAAATTTAAATTGTTATGCGGTTAATTTTTGATGAAGACTGTCCAGCACATTGATTACACATGATAGATGTAGGATGATGGTTATCTGATTGAAAACGTTTACGATGTATAATGAAAATCTCTGATCTGAAAAAATCTATAATTCTGAAAAAAATCTATAATGAAAATGAACTCTGCCCCTAAGATGACCCACTGACCAAATAAAGAGTAAAGTATAGATAATACGTGTTTATTACAGCATAACAAAAAAAACTAATCCACATACAAGCAGAACCGTGTTTCAAGCAATTAAAGTTTTTATATCGCTTATCCAAATGGACAGTTCCAAATTTGAATGATCGTGGAACATAGTTTTTACTGAATACACATGCATTTATATATATACATACTAAAAAAGTTATTGGCATATACACGTGAAGTGTATATGCCAGAAAAAAAGATTTATTTGATGAGTGGGAATAAAACGTATTTAACTAAATACTTTTGTAAATTATCGATGCTTATCAGTTCTGGCTTAAACGGAATGTTATGAAAATTAATAATGCTATAAATAATTACTGGAAATTATAGTTTTATCATCCGAAGCGAAGTGAAGAATAAAAGTCGTTTGCATTTATTAATGTCAATCTCAACTGAAAGATCTCGTGACTTTATAAACATAGCCTGTTTTTCACTACCTTCTTCTATAATTGACCACTGAACACGAATATTTATTGACCTTACCTTAAAAGAAATATTTATTTGTGGATTTAATAAAACCTTCAGTGCTATCTAAGTAGGTTACCTATGCAATTAAATGGCTGCGTTATTGCGTGCCTATTAATCAAATTGGAACGTCAAGTATTTTTTGTTTTTATACTGAGGTATCGTTTATATGTTATTATTGGTATTATTATGATATTGTAAACAATGTGTATATTTGTCAACAGAGGATTAAAGGCTTTGCCTTGACTTAATTCCAATGATATACGCATCGCTCATCATCCACTAATCGAATTACAATTATTTACAGTAACACACGACCTCCCTTCAAAACAATACAGTTGAGAAAAATCAATAGAACAAACATGTTGGAGAAAAAATCCCGGCAAAATTACATTAGCGTGTGACGTCACGGCATAGACACCCACCTATTGGCGCATTTTGTTTATCAGCGTGTTATCTGTGCTCTGGCAATTAGTCACCGCGGTACCAACCTCACGTACGCCCGTTCCTAATTTGAATTTTCGTTTATAGTAAAATTCGACCGTTTTAGTAAACTCAGTGAAAATTCTAACCTCTTTTGTGATGTGTTTGTTTTAAGCCAGTGTTGTGTGTCAGTGATTGTTTTTTTTTTAATTAGTTTTTTTTATCATGATTAGCAGTGAGTTCTAGATAATATGTTGCGAAAAGTGTTGTTTTGTGATGTCTTTGCGGCTTCTCCTAAATCGGATGAAAGGTTTGGCTTCTTACTAAATATATTATGCACTAGATACGTACCTATAAGGTCACTCTTTTATCAACCTTAATAATCTTTATATAATCCGTCAGATAGATAGTAAAAAAAAACAAAATTATGTAAACAAATACTTCTTAAGACGCTACCGCGAATATTTTCATTTTAGATAGCTCCGCCCACTACGCCCCGCGCGCCCCGCGCGTCGCGCGCGTCGCGCAAGCTATCGTCTTCACTCAATGTGTCAAATTTGAACTTCGCGCGAATCGCACACATCGAGGTCAGCGCGGGGTCAAAAGAACCGAACAGGGAAGATAAGGAGCCGCAACTTACATTTAATTCTTAATCGGATTATTTTTTTTTGTATTTACAAAAAATACTTGTAATGAAAACTTAATATGATAAGTTGGACGTGCATGGTTGTATGTATGTATGTGTGTGGTGTGTTGTGTGTGTGTGTTTGTGTATATCCTGAACGGCTGAGTCGATAGTTGTTTAGTTTTTTTTTGTTTGAAATGGGAATTAATCGGAAGTGTCCCTAGCTTTATTTGGTGAATATCGGCCCAAGATGGCCGCCGCCACAAATGGCGAATAGCATATTTTTTTACAAAACCTTCAATATCGGTATCAAATAAAAGGACTTGATAAATTAAAAATCCAAGATAGCGCCCGCAAAAAATGCTGAATTGCGTTATTTCTTTTCATAGCTACCTCAATAATAATAAATTTTTAAACATATTTATTAAAACTGAAATATAAATAATAATGTAATGTTAAAAATTCGTTGCTGGAACGGCATCTAAAGTACATATTGTATTTTCTGGCAGAATCCGTTCATTTTGTAAACTTCTCCTAAAAGGCAATACAAGAAAAATAACACAAAACAAAGTCTCCATAGATTTTTTGTTGTTTTTGTTTTGTGTTTATGTTTACGTAGTAGCTACTTATTTAGTGATTTGTGCTAATATTTACAATAATATCTAATAACACTCATATTACTTACCTAGATAAAATATAGCCTATGTTACTCGTGGATAGGTAATGTAGTTTTGTAATGGTAAAATAATTTTTAGAATCGGTCCAGTAGTTTTGAGTTTCTCCATTATACAAACAAACAAAAATACAAAATTTTCCTCTTTATAATATTAGTGTAGATATACAAAAAGTTCTCGCCAAATTTAATAGTGGCTGATCGCATCGCATCTAACTTCCGAGTACCTATACGCGTACAACCTTGTTGTAGGTACCTATGTGGCCCACCATCACCCGCTGTTACTATATTTTTTTTAAGTTCTTGCCATTTTATATTATAAAACCTAAACCTAATTTAATAATATAAGTATTACCTATAACGTCTAAGCCAACTAATATTTACACTTACAAAATATTTAAAACCTAAGATCATCACGTCACAAATGAATATACCTACGACCGGAGCGACAACATGCATAGGTCCGACCCCGAAGAGCCCAATCGCCCGACTGGCTCGTCTTCGTACATTATTGTGTATCAATCGCTAGCGCACGGGCATAAGGTTCAGAATTGCGTAGCGTCTACCATGATCGCGGCCGCTCAAAAAATACAAAATCTTAAAACTTTATTTAAAAATGATTGGTAATAGTTATGGAAAAACTGTTCTGACAGAACCTTAATATTGATGTTACGAATGTATTAGAGTAATTTTGAAACATAAAGATCGTGTAACTTGCTTGTAAAATCAAAAATAGTACTTTTTTAGACGTGTTTTCGAAATTAATTATGATCGAGTAAAATTATCAGTATCGTGTTTTCGTTCTGGCAGAATCTAGATAAAGGTATCAATTTACCTATATCAAAATTTCAGATCCATTGGTAAGCTGGTTGTCTTACAATCTGCCATGGCAAATGGCAAATAAAATCGAGGTAGCGCCTTAAACAGTCTTTCGACTGCGCTTAAAAACTATCATTTTAGAAATAAATTTCAATGCTACATGCTTAAAATTCATACGATAAAAATACAGAAAGTACTTCGAAAGCAAGTTGTTTGGCTTCGCATAAGAATTTCGTATCCAATTAACGTTCTAATCTAATTGACACAATGAGAAGCGACAAACTTAAACCACATTAAACTGAGTCATTGGGAACCGGTTATTTGTCGGTGGTTTATATTCAACTGTAGTATTACCTGGGGTTAAAGCCTTCTTGGCGATACGACAAGCCTTACAGCACCTATTGAAGTAAAACTTGTAATTGTGAAGGAGCGAGAGATCGCTCTATACCGTGTATTGCTCCGTCTCGCTCTGGGCAATTTGCACCAATATAACCTCTACGACTCCTTAAACTGATAGTTAATTTATACGGTTTATTCACGTGTATTTATCGGATATTCTCGACTAGTTTAACTAGTAGTATTATAATAGACTGACAGAAGCGAAGTCAAGCTGGCTATCGATCTACGGCATCTTCAAAACTAGCCAAATTTTATTTACACCAAATGACTAACATCAGCTATTGGAGACCAGTTACTACTTTTCCAGACGAGTCTCTTCCCAAGCTATGTTTGGACCAGTTTCCAATCGTACAGGATTTATTTTATTCGATTCTTACAAAACAATTGCCTGTCAGATTTCCACAGTTACATGGGGGTGGTCCTTTAAAAGGTTAGTCTTACTTGTCATGTAACTAAATTTCAACACAGAAAAGTGGAAGATTTCTGAACAGTACCTACATTCCCCTATTCGCTTCCATGTTCCTGTCCGTTCTGATTTCTATTACAAAAGTTTTCCTCTTAAAACGCATATTTTTTTTCCTTGAACTGATTTTGTTTTGTCTGACTTTGGCATTTTAATCAAACGTAGCACTAATCTTTACAATAATTAATTTAACTGGTTCCAATAAGACATGTTTTATCCGTAGTGTATATGCGCTTATCAGTGATAATATTATCTAAATAAGTATTTTTCTGTTATTATTCGTAATTACGTCACTTTTATGGTGAAATGTGGGTATCCAATGACACATTCTGACACGCAACTCTGAAAACGGTAAATGTAAATCCATTTTATCGCTTTCCAATGATTATATTAAAGAGGTTTGTTATGTAACTAAAAATTACAAATGGGTGTAGGTTAACTGAATTCAGAATCCAATCCGAAGGCTGAAAGCCGTTCCTTCGGACAGAGGTTGGAAAAGAAGAGGTTAAAATAGACTCGAATGCTGCTAACAAACCCAACTAAACGGGGTTGGGAAAGGGCTTAGCTGAAGCAAACTTTGCTATCTTTACATTCACATATTCCTGTATAACACACATATACACATATTACTGTATCCTATACCGTATAAAATACCCGACTGTATAATATAAAAAAAAAAAACTAAACAGTCCTAGACTTCATAGTCACATTACCTTTATACACCTCTTTCCGATTTATGATCTTTCATTGCATTGTCCATATCTATGTACTTACAAGTATTGCTTAAAAGTAAATAAATAATTCGTCAAGAATGAAAATAAATTTTAGAAATCTACTCGACAAGTCGTGGCAAAACCTATAATAAATAGCCTACAGTTAATGTAACGCTATCACTGACAAATATTGACCATTTATCTTATCAGTCGCCGTATCTCCGTAATTACAATTCACATGGTTTGTGTGAATTCAGAAGTCATTCTTGAATGTTAGTGTAAATAAATAGTAGTATCATGTGTGTAAGGTGTTATGAAAGTCAATTGGGTGACTGATTTAAGCCAGTTGAAAGGATTTTTATCTTTTTGCGTTGATAGTAGACTTGATTTAGACTTCTTGGCCAAAGAAGGATAAGTGGCCAATTTTAACGTTTTTTAAACAAAAGAATAATGTGCAATCTGTTTCGTTGGTTGTAATGAATTGTCTGGATAAAGTATATTTATGGCATTGGGTTAGAATTCTAAAAAATAAGTAAAAGAAGAGCCAGTATTGCGTTAGTCTGCAGAATAGATGCATTACAGAAATAGTCTGAAAATACAACCTAAACAATAGTTTTAAACTAAAGCAGGTGTAGTAAGATGCAGAATCATTGTGCACGACCTACATTACGTAACCATTTGTCTTCCAAACAAACGACGTTTCATTCATTCATGCTTTCAAGGCTCTAGTTTATCACCTATAACTTCAAGTTTCAACCAATAAGGTGTTATATTTAAAACTAAAATAAACGCAAATTTTCATGAAAAATATTTACTAAAAGTGAGTTTGACGAAACGTTTTGAAGGTCGTGCATAAACAGGTGCAATTAGAGCGAACAGCTGATATTGTGCGACAGAGAGGTGTGTATCTGCTGTCTTTGTCACACATAGGCGTGTAGTCACTTGTTCATTTCCTGTGATGTGTTTGAGTTGACGTTTTGGTCGAATACCTGTCATTACATTGAATACTAAACAATTCGTTGAATGGCTTGTATGTTTGTTTGTGTTTGTTTATATTATGTAGTAATTGTAGTAAATATTGCTATACAAACAAGTATATTCTCTGTTTAATATACAGTGTTGTTTTTAATAGCGTAACGGTATCGAATAGGTACTATTACTTGTCAAGAGCAATAGTAAATATTCGGCATATACAATACTACGATTTTTGGATCTTTTTGCTATGATTATGGATAGTAATAGTTAGGTTAAAGGCTATATTACAAACATGAAAACTAGCTTAACAATTTTAATAAATATAATGTATTTTTTTAATTATTTAGTTTCCTTGCACAGTTTACTTATCTATGCCCAACACAACACGCTAGCCTTCAGTTCAGTGTTTTGTTTTTAATTAAATACTATGTCATGTCTACATTCAGGGCGCATCTGTGCCAACGATTTATCTACATCGTAGAAGACAGGCTAGCCTGTGTTGGCCATTTTCTTAACTTAAAGCCTTGTCTGATATAAATTCTTTACCGATTTAATTTATAGCTCACTAGATGTTTCGGCTCACCTTGTGGGTGTACGTGATAGGTGCAAAACATAACCTCCCTCTGACGCAGTAGGTTGAAAAGTAACCTATGTGTTAATTCAGGGTTTCAGTTAACTTCCTACCAAATTTCACCAAAATTGCTCCAACCGTTTGAGCGTAATAGAGTAACAAACATCCATCCATCCATACTCACAAACTTTTGTGTTTATGATGTAATAGGATAGGTAACATAGGTCCCTATAATGGTGTTTATTTATTTTAGTTCTATTAACCAAATTTGATACGCTATAGTAAATATTATGAACGTGTATAAATAAGCTTGGAAAAAATATATAAATGGGGAAACCGCAAATAAACGCACTTTTGAATGGGATAATGAGGATGATGACTGGTTTTCTAATGTGAATGAATGTGTTTTTATAGTTAACGTTATAAAAATAAATATATTACGCCATGACCAATGTGACTATGAGTGAAATCATTTAATGATATGTGAGTTTCCAAACGATATTATATTTATTTTCACTATTCTCTGAACTTAGATGCTTGGAAAAAATCAAAATGAAACTGTATTGTGCTATTATACTTACCGTATACCATTTTTATATAATCTAATGCAACGGTTTGCCGTTTTTGGTCTCGTAAACTGTTATTAAAAATCAGTCAAAAGCCAGTGAAAGCCGAACTAGCGAGTCATACGGGTGATTAAATCATTCACCGGCTGGGTTAAACACAGACCTGTGCTATGGTGAAATGTATGGAGTTTCTGTTCACAATACAGTACCTAACGGTGAACTTGGTCTGTAAGGTTATTTTGGTTGACTAAAATCTCTTTAAATGACTATTTCTGAGTTCTTCCTCACGAGCCTATGAAAGGCCTTTGGTACGCATTATCACAGGTGTAGGTTTTACCATTATTTATATTATTGGTACAAGTATAAATATGCAGTAAACCATACCCAATACAACCCTTTAACAAAAGAAAGAACCTAGAAATATAAATTTTAGGCAGCTTAAATAGCTGTTTAATACCAGGTAAAATTTAAATCAATTCTAAGGGCCAACTAATAATGTTGTAATTATACAAATTTACCCCTAAAGTAGGAAATACATAGTAACAATGGTAGATCTCTATAACTCGAACAACCCAGCAGTACCTATAATAACCAGACAGAGACCTAAGACACCATCACAAAGTCGTCTCAATAACAAATTATGTTTCAATCAAGTTAAAGACGCCAGTAATCGTAACAATGCTAAAACATACCAAACAGGATGCTACAGACGCAGAAAAAATGCAGCAAAAACTAAAGAATACTCGCTTTGCAAACAAACAATGTAATGGTATGATATTCTGATGTGATGTTTGGACATACAATGATACGTCTTCTAGCAAGGAATTTTACATGCAAAAGTACAGCTGGGTTCCTTGAGCGAGAATATGGTCATTGAGTTTTAGATTTCTCCTTCCCAAGTAAAAAAAAAATCATCGAATTGATCTGAATATTTTGTACCTATTCACATTTTTTTTTTCAAGTTTATCCATTTTACAATTTTCATACGAAACGTTTAACTTTGTTCTAATTTAAAGCACTGTCGACGGTTTTTTTTAAACTTGTAAGTTACAAACGTTAACGTCTAACTCTATGCGTTTATGTTTTTAAATCATAATCTTTTAACATAGAACCAACCCTAAAGTCTTACCTTACCCTGTCCTTGTTTCTTTTCAAAGAAAGTCTGTGACACAATTGCATTATCTTTTCCCATTGTATTATCTGTGGCACACCTCGGACTACATCCCTATCTTTTCCTTTCTTTCTTGTCTATGTAAAGATTGTCTAAAAGATTGCCGTAGTGATAATATCGGTCAAGTGTTGTGTTTCTTTCATAATATTAAGTTTTGGTTAAAATTCAATTATTTTAACCATTATTGTTTAATTAATTCAAAATTAAATTTCCTTTTTAAAATCCTCATCAAATTAAATTTTATTATTTAAATATTATTTCAAAATCAGCTAACATTTTCTGCAGGTTTTTTAATATGCGAGGATATTTAAATAATTGCAATGTTGTGACGATGAAGATATTACTGCAATTTAGCTTATATTTTTATCATTACTTCGAAATAATTGTATACAAAAGATCCACAAGATTTTCGATATAATAGCGATGGCGATAAAAATTGTATTAATTTAAACTACATCACAGATTTTACAACCCCATCACACTTGTCTCACTACACATACTCGTAAATCAATACACATACAGAAAAAAAAAACAAAAACCAATACAGAACTGAAAATCAATAGATAATCTCGATACACAATAGCAATATTAAAAAGTGGCTTACATAATGGGTGTGGGCGGTTTAATAACACGCGGGGGCGCACGGTGGATCGAAAATCGGTTTTGGTGGACTTAGGGACTTGAATTCGCAAGTGCTTGTTTTTATGCCGGATATCGCTTCTATTCGTCATTACTATGTACAAAAATGACACCCGAGTTAATTCTGCCCAAAAACGAAGGAAATATATTTTTTTTACGAAAAATTTGTATGGAGCTAGTATGAAAAATCAAATTATCTCGAAAACGGCACGTTTAACCGTAATATCCTTGGAGGTGGTCATAGTGCTAATTATTTATGATTTTTTGGTTGCCGATTTAACGAAAAATTTAATGCCGTTTTTTTTTAAAAAATCGTCAAAATATTTTCATTTATTTTTCCATGTAAAACGATCCCTATTAGTGTCCGAGTTAAAAATATCGATATGTTACTAACCCAAATATTAAGAACACACAAAACAAGAAAAATAATCATAAAAAAAGCTGTTTTTGAACATTTATATTAATGTAAATAAAAAAAGATTATCAAATTAATATTTAAGTAACATTTATAGTTATATTATACACAAAACAATTTAATTTAAGGAATTAATACTAAGCATAAAGTAAAATAATAAAAAAAAATAAAAAATATCATGAAATATTAAAAAAAAACCCAAACACACTGAAATACAAATTTACTAATATGCATTTATATTTTATTACTAATTTTCCTTATCACTCTCGTTGTCAGACTCCAATTCTGAGTCAGCGTCCAGATTGGATATATCCAAAAACTCGAACTTAGTTTCTTGAAATTGAATTAAGTCGAGAGTTTCAGCAAAAAAGCTCTGCTTCTTCTTGGCATCTAACTTAGGCCTTTGTGCACTTAGCAAAGGATCCGAAGAAACAACAAGCATATTTAAAATGTCTTGATTGGAATCCTGCCTGCTTCTTTTCCGCGAATGATGTTCTCAAAACCTCCTAAAATCTTTGTTTCGAGACTCTGAGGCTTCCTCCGAGAGAGTCCCAATCGGCACAATATTATTTTTCTCAATTATGTCAGCCCCATGGATTAACAACTTATGAACGGTTGACGACATATAGTATCAGTCGTATAATAATACCTACTTTTCTGCTGTTTGACGAGCATAATCTCGAAATTTTATTATATCGACCTGCTCTCCAGGAGTAATTGCTTGTAAAATTACGGCAAATCTTTTGATGAGGTCTTCATCCAAACCGGTTATAGCTGCAGTTTTATTAGGAAACTCAAAGAATTTTCTAGCAGTATTACCGTCATTGGTGGTTCCCGAGCCTTGTTTTACTATATCAACCAACAGATTGAGCTCATCTTTGAATGTAATCCATAGTTGAATGTAATCCATAGTTGGCATTGTCGTGAGATATCGAAAATCATTAAATCACCTATTAAGACTTATGAGAAGACGTTATCAATGTAGTTACTTAATCACTTCTTTTTGGACTCATTAGAAGAGTAAAAAATCAGTAATTTGGTTGTACGAAAAGTTTTAAAACTCATTTTGTGTTGAGAAATATCTAGCTCAAACATAGTTGTCTACGTGTGGGTGTGTATTTTAAGTTATGTATAGTTAAAACACCAAAAGGAATCGTTTTATACTTAAAAAAAAAAAAAAATATTTTGACGATTTTTAAAAAAAAAACGGCATTAAATTTTTCGTTAAATCGGCAACCAAAAAATCATAAATAATTAACACTATGACCACCTCCAAGGATATTACGGTTAAACGTGCCGTTTTCGAGATAATTTGATTTTTCATACTAGCTCCATACAAATTTTTCGTAAAAAAATTATATTTCCTTCGTTTTTGGGCAGAATTAACTCGGGTGTCATTTTTGTACATAGTAATGACGAATAGAAGCGATATCCGGCATAAAAACAAGCACTTGCGAATTCAAGTCCCTAAGTCCACCAAAACCGATTTTCGATCCACCGTGGGGCGTGCCGCCAAGCGTGATCGGAATCGGGCTGGAGAGCAGATCTATTGAATATGTAGCGATAGAAAAAGTACGCTGAAAATTAAATAGTTTTTTTGAGTAGATGTTGTAGTCGCGTCGGCCTGAATGAAGCTTCCTTTATTGGAATGTAGAAAAGAAAATTTCATCGATAATTTTCATTTAGTAAAATTTTCTGTTTTATTTATCAAGTGTTGTTGTTGAGGCTATTGGATAGACAGGCGGTCGATATCTAAAAAGTTAAATCCAAGGAAAAATTTAGCTGTAAGAGAAGTTAAAAAAAAGTCCTGGATTTTGCTGTTGTCTGAAAGTTCATATACTTACCCTCGGTTTCTGGAAGACTGATCAATTAAATCTGCTGTCATATCAACTGATCACTGAGATTGGTCGTCCATAACACCATGAGATTTGACTTACGTTTAACAAATGTTTGTGTTGACTAGTATATGAAAAACGAATGGTTACTCTAAAATTTGTAAGAATTACTATCAAACCACCAGCTTTACACGCCGACAGTACATTAGACCGCGGTCTAAGGTTTTTATGCGCTAGTGTTATGTTAAAACAATGCGGTGTTCGCTGTAATACTTCCGAAGATGTTTTGTCAGTATTCAACATTAGAAGAACTTGATCGTCAGTTTTTTGTAACGGTGATAGTGTTTTGATGGACGGTTTTGTAGCGATTTCTTACTATCATAACGAAAAAAAAAAATATTTTGTGTTCCGTGTGTATTATGTGTGATGAATTCGAACTGTTCGTTTTGTCTTCTAACTTAGGATTTTGTTGATGTATTGTTTTGATACTTAAAATAATCAAGAGCAACAATATCCAGGGTTTACGGCATTTTCTTTAGGTTGATTTCCATAATTACAATTTTGGTAAATATATTTGTCAAATGGTTTTAGATCCCTATGCTATACAATATATGTAGTTCTAGTTAAGTTCGTATAGTTAAAAGAATTACTTTTTATTAGAGTGTATCGTAATGAAATGGGTAACACATTCAGACGTCAATCAAACATGTTCGTTGCTTGGCTAAACAATTTGTGTTGTTATCATCGTGATGTGTATGGCTAATACAAATACATGTATGAATGTATGTATGTGTATGGTTGATGTATATGTAGGTATATGTGTGTGTACGTCATGATTTATCAGAGCAATTTGAGGTGGTTATGTAATTACTGTTATTATACCTGTTTGCGTCTTTCATTTATATGTTTATGTAGCATTTTACGTTAACGTTTTCAATGACAAAGGGATTCAAACGTTTTGATATTATGGTAATTTTTATAAAAACAATGTATTTGATGTGCCAAGAACAGACGTAAATACACGTTCTAAAAAGACAACATATAAATGAATTAGGTACCTAATTAATATTAGGGACGAAATTAATTCAAAGAAAACAATCACGATGTGCTGGATTTTTTTCTGTGTTATATTAAGTCTTATTCCTTCTGCAGCTAGGCTACAAAATAATATTAATAACGATTATAAAGAGTTATTTATCAACATATTTTATCTATAGCATATTATAAGAAGTGTCCGCAGTTCGCGGCTCCATTTCTGTAAACCTTTACTAGAGCTCCAATATTTTAAATCCAAAATTAACCAAATCGATCGAGGCATACTCAACTTAACCCAGGGCAGAACAAAAAAGGTTCTTTTATTAATAAGTACCTTTAGATTCATCCATACATGAATCCAGATAATTGCATACAACTTACTCAAATACAATTCTAGACCTACTCATACCTACCAATTCATTTGCTACAAACCTTTCTTCTCCGCCCTCGGTACACCATTCCATTGGGCACATCGCTCCGGTGCTAGCACAGTTTCCGATACGTCGGCCTCTGTGGAGAGTATCAAACACGTGCAAGACGCCGACTACAATGCCTATTGTTACTATACACTGATACAACTACCATCATACTGTAGTATATACAGTACAGAATGATGCGGACATAATACCATCACTTTGGAAAAAGTGATGGTTGTATGTCTGTCTCTATATTTTGATTGAGAGTGATTGAGACAGCATGTTACATGCTCAGTGTGGTTCTGTTGTTTTGCTATATAGGAACCCCATTCATGCCTGGAAAAAGTCATTTTAAAAATTGGTATTTTTTATCCTAAATTAATTGTTATAGTCATTTTTCCAATTCTGATAATCTTAAAGCCCATTGCAATTTACAATTTAAGTTTTTAGAAGTCTACCTCACCATCATTATCAATTTATCATCTTCCAACAGACTCTTTTAACTTGCGAATTAGCCATTACAGGCTAAGTTAAAAAAAAGAAATCTTAAGGTGGTTCTTCAATAAATTCATAAACCGAGCGTCGATTCTCATTCCCTCCTATTTCTTTACCTAAAGTAGGTACAGATAATACCTATGATTAAAAATAATTATAAGTTGTGAACATTCAATGTGTTTTAAAAGAAAATCTCATAGTAACTGATACAGCTGACGCCGATCAAGTTTCCGATACGATCGGTGACGGGAAAGTTAATAGCGAGACGTCGAAGACATGTGATGAGGTGTGACGTCATGTAACTGACCTTTGAAGCTCTTCTTCTTTGTAAGAAAATAGTTGTTTCTGAGACCGTAGATAAGTTGTAATTCCTACTGTCGCTAGTGTTGAAATAACATTTTGTTTCGGTAAGTCGTGGCTGAAAACAGATCTCAGTGGCGTGCACTTGGAGAGACCTGTATCCAGCTGTGGACTGTGATAATCTGATGATGATGATGAAGTTGTGGCACGCAATTGGAGAGGCCTAAGTCTGACATTGGAGAACGAGGGGTTTCAAGCGAGTTCTACAAACGTCAAGTAATTCGAAATGACACTTGCCTAAAAGGGTGAAAAATTACTGAAATATCTACTGGCGTTTAAGTTACTGGGGCATGCAAGCTAATTTTTACGTTTCGGATGTTATATTGTAACGGTATAAAAAATCAATGCTTATTAATGTATAATACATACATAATTAGCCTCTATTTTATGATTACAATAGACATTTCGTGCGTGGATATCGTGCCGGAGAATTGTCTTACTAATTCAGTGTAATAAAAAAATCCTAATATCACATTCTATCCAAATATCCAGCTTAGGTATTTGTATTGGCTTTGGTTTTGTGCATTCTTAATAATGTGGAGACTTTGCTTATCCCTAAGATCCCTAACCCTACAAGATAACAAATTCGTCAGACAATCAATCTGAAACTAGTACTTAAATTGCATGAACATTTTACTATAGAAACAACCTTCTAAAATACCAATACTAATATCAAAACACCCGTACACAATATACCTATTCTAAAATAAAGGGATGAATTCAAACAACAGTGGAACAGTGAACACGCCACCGGATATGTTAGTGTCTCCACTATCACAGCCACAGGTAACTTAGCTTTGTCCCTGACGGCTTTCAAGCGAATATTCATATAGAGGGAACTCAGGAATAGACAATGAGGATAGATAGTGATGTAACCAAGCAATGATAAGGAGAGGACCCGTGTCTTCGTGACGTGAGGGAGGACCAGTTTTAGTTGTGGCATATGATTGTTTCGGCATTTAAGTTTTGTGGGTGGAAAGTTTTAATGAAATGGGAGGATTGGGTTTGATCTGCACTGGCTGTTACAGGTAAATATTTAAAATGAATTTTGATTTGACGGAAAACGTCGGAAAAAATGAAATATCGAATTATATTACGAATAAGTCCCGTTTGTCGTCTAAAATATACATGCTAAGTAGTTTCCTTTATAGGATTTTACTACAATTTGTCCTTTGTTCCGCATAGCAAACCTTCTTAGGAACTTTTTTGAAATTATCATTCATTCAGCTTAGTTACGTCACAAAGCAGGTCACAAGACAGTGGCTTCAAGCTCCTTTTCTTAGGCCCATTATCATGCACTATTCACTTCCTTAGAGTAAAAGGGTGGGAGAAAAATAAAGCTTTGAAGAAAACTCCTCTTATTCGGGGTCAACTGATCGATATACAGAAGAGGAGGAATTTTATGGATTTAATAATTTTGGTATTTTAAAACAAAAAAATATTAGGTATTAGTAGACTTCTTTTACACTTCTGTTGACTTTCTTCTTTTGACTTTGTCAATGGTATGTGAATGTCAGTTACAGCTGCAATAATGTTCCCTCCCTCTGATGTAGTCGGATAAAAAGTAGCGCATTTATACACTCCAAACAATTTTTCAACATTTTATATTAGGTCTAGCCGTTTGAGCGTGAAAGAGAAACAATCTTCCATCCATCCATTGACTTGACATCTGACTGCTTCGATCATCTTTTCAGTCTTATTTAGATGTAAATATTGAATGCATCTCTATATTCTGCTCTGTGGCATAAAATTTAACGCCTGCTCAAAACCTTACCATCATCATTTGGCCTTTCCCATAAATCTTCTTCCAAGTAACATAGGTATATTGGGTAACAATACTTCATTACCTCTAAACACTAAACTCTACCACAACTTCCTAAAATTATACCACTGCAATTGTGGAAGCGAGACACCGCTCTACATCATGTATGTTACGTCTCGTTTCCGCCAGCAAACATTACTTGGTCGTTGGTAGATGTTGGTCGGCCACAAATCGGTAATATAATAAATCGATTCGGACTCGGTTCCATCGAGTAGTTCCGCACTGCACCAGATCACCGTTACTTACGGTGGTACACCATCGCACGGTGCTACCTGCTGCCTAGTATGTACAGTCAGCATCGAAGCTGTGATAGCTTAGTGGCGAGACCGTAGGACTGCTATGTCAGAGGTCTTGAGTTCGATCCCCACGGCGCGCACCGACTTTTCGAATGTTGTGTGCCTTTAAGAAATAAATATCACAGCTTCCGTGTTTCGGAAGGCACGTAAAAATGTGGGTCCTGCGCCTGATCTCTCTCCGGTCGTGTCGGATTACCGTCCCATCGGGCTATGAGAGTAAAGGAACAGAGAGTGCACCTGTGTTTGCGCACACGCTTGTGCACTATAATATGTCCTGCGTAGCTGGCTGGTGTCATAGTAACACTGGCCGCCGTGGCCGAAATCGGCCGGACCGCTATTATTACAGTCAGCATCAGAAGTCGGTTAACACAAATCTATTAACGAAGTGTCATTATTTTTCTATGAAATGTAGGAATTGGTGCTTAGTATGTTTTAACTTTAACAAGCCTATTTTGTTAAGTAATAGTGCGACAATAGTTTATTGAATTCGATCGGGTATAGTTCGTTTGAAAATCTAAATGTGTTAATCAACTTTTGATGCTGACCGTACTACTATTTCTTTGTAATGACCTGTAGTGAATTGTTGCAATGTGGCAGCTGGTGTAGTCTTGTGTCTAGATTGAAAAGAGAGTTAACTGAGGATGCAGTAGATTTGAACTTGTCTGAAATTGGGAATGATCTGTGTATGTATCACTTACGGATCACGGACATTTTCTTCCTCTCTGTTTAAATTATTAAATAAATTCTCTAATTTAGTTTCTATAAATAGATGTCAAGTCTTCTTTAGACCATACTGCACAACTGATAAGAAACAGCTTTAATTCTACCTCACCAATCAAATTTTTCACTTTAACTGCATAAAATGTATTTAGTTCTACAAATAAAAGTCCAGATTCTCCTTTTATGTACAAATTGTCATGCGGCACGTTATAAAGCCCCGTGATCGTATGAGCTGAGTGAAGCCGTGATATTCATGCGGCATTTGTTTTTATTTCAAAAGCTTGCGGGAGAACGCTGGGCTGAAATCTATTTGATATAGAGAAAAGCCGTTCGAATAGAAGCGTTTTATTGAATTGTAGATTGTTGTTTTAGTTTTTTGTTATTATAACAGTTTCACACTAAAAAGTTTAAGTAGTTTTGTTGCCTATTAAGATATTCATTTTAGACGTTATAAGTTAAGATTTTTGTCTTAATATTCCCATAAAGGAAATAAAACCTGCGCTAATTATCTGTATGAAAATAATCGAATTATTTAATATGAAAAAAGATTTACCATCATCATCATCATTATCAGCCTATCGCAGTCCACAGCTGGACATAGGCCTCTTTAAATCCACGCCACTGAGATCTGTCATTTCTAAAACGATAATTTTCCATTGATTTTTTTTACAAGAATATGATCAACACATCAACTTTGTTCATACTAAATCTTTTATAACTCTTGAACATCCACATTAAAACAATTTTAATATAATTTAAGTACTTCCACATGGTTTTTATAGTTTCCTCGGGGGCAGAGTTCAAGCGAGGAAGCTTATAGTAATTGCATCTGATGCGAATCCTTTGAGCCGTGACAGTCTGTGCCCTGTAGGGACACCATGTTTAGGGGACTGTGACTTTATTGTTACCTAATAAGTCAAGTTTCTGCATAGTTTAGAGGATTCAAGACTTCGTTCGCGAAAAAAAATAGGGATGAACAATAGATGTTGGCCGATTCTCAGACCTACCGAATGCATAATATGTACAAAATTAAACAAAATTTCAAGAGAATCGGCCCAGCTGTTTCGGAGAAGTATGGTTACTAACATACAAGATAGAGCGTGTGAGTGAATAGCTGATGTTCTGAAGTTCTGCTGTTATTTTGAATCATAACTATTTGACTTATTGGTTATCTGTGATTGTATTTCCTTATTTTTATTCTTATCTTGGATTTCATTCTTCGTTTATTTTTTTTTGGTCTGATCCGTAATAATATCGGTACGTTAAAAACGAGTCCAAGTTGCTCCACCACTCATCAGAAAAGTTCGATTTAAAAAAGAGGAACACATATATTGTGACTTTAGCTCTCCAACACAACCTGCTCTCAAACTCAATCACGTCAACCATTGCATCAGCCAATCTCATCGGCAATCCTCTTTAATTACTTCAGTACATTTATTATGACGGCTTTTATTTGCGGTTGGCAGCCGCAGTAAATATCACAGTCAGACGGTTGTCGGGCGACAGGCGACCGGTCAGAGTGAGCTTACCGTAATTGCAAGCAATCTGATGAAGGGACCATGTGTTGGGGAAAAGTATGTACTCCTTGGTAGTTGCAGTTGAAAAGTAAATATACAGTTTTTTTTTAATAGTCTATAATGTCCCACTGCTGAGCAAAGGCCTCCCCCAAATCTATCCACGTTTTTCTGTCCTGCGTCACTTCGAACCAGTCTCATGGTGTTCGTTCAAATCATCCTGCCACCGCTTTTTGGGCCGGCCAGTATACATTATACAGTATAGTTTAAATATTTTGAAATGCTCGCAAAAAACTTTTATTGTACTTAAGGGGAGAGATTGTTTCTCCCTCCTCTCATCGTATGTTTGTTTATACCAAAAGCAACATAAGAAATGTTGTCTTAAAACTAGTTTCAAAGACAACTTGTAATGTAATCCAACGTTATCTGCAACAAAAAAAAACTATCTGAAAAACGGGCAACAACTCCAATCTGTAGAAAGTCCAAAGTAAATAAATAACGTAATAAATCATGGCTATCACTACAAGTTCGTAAATAACTCAACAGAAATACAAATAAAACACAGAGTTTTCCTTTCTGCGAATAAAATGGGGCGGCATTCGCCTACTGACCTAAAATTAATAGTTTACGTGAGGAATTCCCGGGCTCCACTGAATGATGCTCGCACTAGCCGGGTTTTATTTTATGTGCCTCGCTGAAATTGGGAATATTGCCGAGCGGGTACGGCGCGAGATATAAGCTTTCAACATAATCCATCGTTTATTAAGATACAATTGACTTGTTTATTTAAAACCTATGCGATTTTAATGTTTGCAAAAATATTATCGCAATTTCGATTCGCATTTGTTAAAGATTTAAATTGCACTTGACATTTAACTAGACGCCCAAATAAATATATTCAACTTCTAGTACACTTCACGAAACCGGTCCTTTTATATTAGGCATCCGTCTCAAAGGACCTATTCATATTTTTACTTTCATTTATCTAAACAAGATGCTAGCTTTATTAGTGTTAGAACCGTGAGTCATTCCTCGTAATAAAGACCACGAATCGATTAACTGTGAAGAGATAAGACGACGTTTGCAATATTTTAATCTGTAACACATAACTGGATTGTGAAGTGGAGCATATTTTCAACTAGGAAATGACTTCCTCTTATTTAAGTATTTGTATCGGTAATAACTAACGGTATATACAAGTTGAGTTCCCAGCGTATTGATGAGAACTTAGTGAGATGTAGCTTGGGTTTGAGTTGAGAAACCGATGATTTGTAGGCTGTGCGTTTTGTAATTCTTTTTCTCACGTTAAATTTTGTTAAGCAGTAAAAGTTACAAATTGTGTAATGAAGCAATCCTTTTTATCGCTTATATCCTTTCAATCTCTATCAAACATTTATTCACTTTTTAAAGATTAAAAAATCTCTCTCAACTTGCCAAAAAGGACCAAATCGCTTCAAGCGGCCCAAAAAAAATCGGTACACTTAAATACACTTGTACCACAGACCAAGGTCGTGCGTTTTATACCGGGGATCAGGCGGGCATCGGGCAGACAATAAAAGTAAGCACTCCACGACGGGATTAGCTGTAATAATCATTCGCATTGTTTGACAATATTCCTGTCTACTGCCTACTACTGGAGGGCTGCCCTTTGAGACGACCGTCGACCGGTTACAGTTTGGTAGAAAATGTTAATGGTTATCAGTTTAAGAGGTTTTTCTTTTGTTTTTTTACGGTGTTTCAGTTTTTCGGGTGTTTGTCACAAAGAAACTTGTTTTAAGGGTTACTCATCAAACTAAAACAAAAACTAAAACATTAAAAGAATACATTAGGATATTTTTTCGACTACATAGTTATTGTTTTTGAAGCTTAAGAGCATATCTTTCTTAAACGTATAAGAAGGATTATTATTTTAGACAGTTAAGATTCAGCATTCAGTACCTCAGACTCTTACGGAATACTGAATTACACTACACATTCCCATTTATATACGAATAATACAGTACAGAGTTATCAGGAGATTTAGGTCGAAATACTCCTAACCGCTGTCTGCGCTCCCGATAATGGATGAAATTGCCTTTTTTTCGTAATACCATTATTATTTATATTTTGGCTTCCACGCTGATTGGTGAACGAATCAAAGTAAAGTGGCGCGAAACGAGGCCAAGCTCCAGAGCTACAATGCTTCAGAAAACCTTCCGTCTCGACTTAAATTAATATCATTGCGGGTGTAGAAAAGAGATGGCGCATTACACAGTGTAGACCGGTGTCTCGCTTACACAATGGCAAAAATCTTCGTTTAAGCGGTGATGGTAGAGCTTTAAACAGTGGGAATCGAACGAATCCAATATGGTGTCGGAGAATATGCTGACTTCATTATTATAATGTGGAAATTGCTGAAGCGGGAGATCTAATTATGCGAGGCTTGCGAGCCCGCGCTGCGCTCAAGCGTTTTTGATACTCAGTTGAAAATGAAACCGAAACGATATTGGGTTAAGTGTGGCAATTTACTTGCCATTTGTGTTTACGAGATTAGAAAAGAATGCCTAATAAGATGCTTAAATTAGAATGAATTTTCGTAATAAGCGTAATACAATTACTTTTTAACTAGACGGAAGCTAGCTCCTCATAGCTCTTTGTTTTGTATTATAACTCAGTTTAGTTCTCATAGGCGATGAATAAATTCTTAATTTTAAAGTTTTGCTTTTTTGAAGAGAGATCAGGCTCAGAACCTACATTTTTACGTGCCTTCCGAAACGCGGAACCTGTGATATTTACCTATTTCTAAAACCCACATTTATTCGAAAAGTCGGTGCGCGCCTTGGGGATCGAACTCAAGACCTCTGACTTAACAGTCCTACGGTCTTATCACTAGGCTATCACAACTTAAACAAACAACAATCAGATTGCCAAATAAAAAAAAAATCAAAATACGAGCATAACGAAAAAAATAATCTCATAACTCAATATCCGACATCTTAGCAACAACAATGTTCTCAAGATTACCGTACAATACCCAGACTAGCATTCTCCAGATGCATCTCACAACATAATGACGACAGCCGTTACATAAAGCGTCGACACGCATGCGTGACGTCACACGTGGCTGCTCCCGTGCGGCCGACAGGTCTGCCGGACGCACCTCCCGCGTCTTAGCAGTGTAGATTTTCTTAAGAAAGTCTGTATAGTGACTAGAAGACTTAATGACCTGGGAAAAGGTTTTATGATCGCACAAAAATAATCTAAAGTTAATTTTTTTGGGATTTGAGACATTAGTATATGTTGTGTTTATTTTTTTTCAACGGAATAAAGGCGCGCTTGCTATCAAGATTCAGCCTTAATCATGAGGCAATGTTCTTTTCCACAGCATGCCCAAAATCATGACCCTACATTCATATATATTTAAGGTTTAAAATCACATTGATATGTCCGTAAATAGCAAAAAGTAAAATTTTAAAAATATTGAGTTCTTCTCTTAGGTCAGAAACGCAATAGCAAATAGCTAACTTCTTGAGTCTTACTACCTACGTCACAATTAAAATAAGGACAAACACTTACCTAAATAGGAAGACTTGCATGCTTCCACTCTGCGTAACATACCCTATCTATTTCCATCTCTTTCCTTACAATAACCCTTCTATTGTGACATTCCAGGCCGCGCCGGCGCTCCGGCTCCAGCATAGTGGTCCTGGGTGCGGAGGACGAGAAGCGCCCGCCGCCGGATGACGACAAAGACATGCTCACCATGCTCTCGATCACCTCTGATACCGGTAAGCAGACACTCTTTGTTTGAAGTAGTAATATGATACAGACAAAACGGGTCCTAATCGTGGAAAATCCACTCGTGACCACGGTCTGTGCAACTCGGCTAAAACGTCGAGAGAAAAGGAATATCGAATTATATCGCGAATAAGACCAGTTTGTCTAAAATATGTGTACAATTCGCAAAACTTTAAAAACATTAGTAGTATAAACTGTTCTTTATTTTTATAAATACGACTCCATCCTAAGAAATTGAATCCTTGTGTCGCGGGGATACAGACATTCAATTTACACGCACAAAGACACCTAAACTCAAATCATGCATCTATGGATCCGAAGCGAGGATCGAACCCGCGACACGTCGTGCACAGTGGTAATTGGCGTGGTAACCTACCTATACCACTCCGCTATCCGTGCAGTCAGAGTAGATACATGTTAGGTAGAAATCATATGATAGCCACGGTGTTCAAAGGCTCTTGGATCTTTCTGCAAGGATGAAATTACATCAGGTTAATAAAAAAATGGGCCGACGTTTTTGTTTTTCCGACTAAAAAAATAATTGGTCTGCTAGTAAAAATAATCATCAGCTGATCAAAATCTCTTTGGGCGTACGGAAAAATTGTAAAAGCAGTTTACATTAATTAAATAAATGCAAAACGTGGGTGTGTTGCCCACACAGGGCTCCTCACAAAATTGTGTTTATATATCTCCTACGCAGTTATTAATTACTTATAACATAGCTTAGTAATTGAACCCAGCGTTATCAAACAGGATTTATAATTTACATGAACACAAGACTTACAAAATAATGAAGTCTTTTAATATCTACATTTGTATATTCAAAGGTACGAAAATTAAACTTCGTAAAAACCCCGCGTGACTTTATGAAAAATTTTCGGTGCGCAATGGTACTCTGTATTCTGCCAAATATTAATACGGTTGGTCATTAATTTTTTGACAAAACTCCGTGGAGGTTGGGGTCTGGCCGGCTTTACGTAGCTTTGTGCTTCCTAAATAATTTTCATTGTCATTTTAGTTTAAATATACATTTTGTATTTGAAGTCGGATTTGAGTTTTCATTTTTCATACAGTAATTTTTCGCTTTAGTTAACTTTGTTTTTGTATGTTTATTGTCTTGTTTTAGTTATGGTTAACAAACAATGGGATAATATTCTTCACTTTTTGTTTTTTGAATTTGTTTCAAATTTGAGAAAAGAATTTTGTTTTCTTTTTCATGAATCACGGAGGGAGGTATTTTGTTGCCTCTTATAATATAAATTAGTTTAAACTGTTGCTTAAAGATGTTATTTTGTTAGCAATGTTGCGTAACTAACAATTTTTCTAACAAATCTTGGTATTTTGTAAAGTTTTTGCGTCTGAACGACCTCCAATTGAACAATAGAACAAAAACTTAGGAAGCAACAGATATATTCTTTAATTAACTTTAACGACTTGTTTAATTCCTTTTATATAACAGCTTGGATATGGCGTTTTCGAGTAATTAATATTTTATGTGCGC
Source organism: Chrysodeixis includens (assembly GCA_941860345.1). Taxonomy (NCBI): domain Eukaryota; kingdom Metazoa; phylum Arthropoda; class Insecta; order Lepidoptera; family Noctuidae; genus Chrysodeixis; species Chrysodeixis includens. Next base: position 1,288,734 of record OW796101.1, read on the forward strand.
AATCGTTGAATTAATTAAATTAATCATAAGAATAGTTTTCCTCATAAAGATCAGTAACTTTGTTGCATGGTAATGGCTTTTTAACTTTAAATAAGTATTTAGATAAAATTCAAATTATTGTTGTTTAGGTAAATGCTAAACTGAGTATATTATTAGCAGATCCTGAAATGACCCCTCGAAACTTTTCATTGTTTTTTTTTTCATTAAATTTTTCATTATTTATTTATCTTCAGTTCAATCCAAAGTGATTCTCTAACAGCACTATTTGACTCCATACCAACCATAAATAGCTTGGATATTGTTGTAACTACTCTCATAGAAGCTAGTGTAGTGTAATTGACACGTTATAGGCTAGTGTGTCGCAACCAGACGCGAACACCGATCTGTTCCGACACATGCCTGTCCAGAGCCGATACGAGGACTACAGCTCTGTACGTGATTAGTTAATTGTTTGGAAATAACGATGGTTGGAGGACTGTAATCTGGATACTGCAGAGTATAATATTTACCTTTTTCATTTACTTGAGTCAAACACCAATGTATTGTAAGCACCAATTTATTGGTTTATGGAAATTCTCACTCATAATTTTCGGAAAAAACAACTTTATAAATCCATAATTATTCCGCTAAAATTAATTATTCTTTTGTTTTGGCTTCCAGGACCCCACCGCGAGATGGCGGTGGACGTGCCGGACAGTTTCATCGCTCGGAACAAAACGCCCCCCCGCTACCCGCCCCCGCGGCCCCCGCAGGTACGCCTCCGGACCTCCAGGGACGACGAGCCGCTGCTGTCGTCCGGCGGCTCCGGCACCAGCTTCGGCAGCAAGCAGAGCACCGTGCTGCACAACCTGCACACCATCGACATCTCCGCGCCCAGCTCCGACGGCTCCGGCTCCTTCAAGAACAACTCCACCATAGAGCTCCTCTCCCTCCCGCAGAGCTCCGACGGCTCCGGCAGCTTCGGCAGCAAGAAGAGCAAAGGCTCCTCAGAAACAGCCAAATGCGGAGACCTAAATTCCGAAAGATCAGACTCGGTAGCCTCGAACACCACACACAATCTGAGCGATCACAAGATCCAGCTCCTCATATCTAACGGAGAGGACTCCTTGCTAGATTGCAGGGAGGGAGTGACGTACTCCGCACGGACAGACTCTGTGTTGATCAGGGAGGCGGTGTACGCGTCGTACAAGCTGCCGCCGGGCTTCGACACGACGCCGGTGCTCCTCGGCCGGGAGGTGGCCGTGGACGTCCCCGACACGTTTGTCCAAATCGTGAAAACCACCCCCAAGTACCCGGGTACGGCTACCGTGGACAGAAAGAGCGTGGCGTTCCAGGTAAAGGGCACATTGCATCGCATGGTTACCATGGCAACGTTGGAATGTTGGGATTACTGGGTGCGTCATCTTAGTTCCCGAATGCCGCTGAAACTAATTGCCTAAACAGAACATAGTTTTTACTTTGGTTCATCAAAAGTAATGTGCAATATTCATATAATCTTGCACAAACTTTGCTAAATCATTTAAGCTAACTTCTAATTTAACCATCAGCATAATTTAAGGTTTCAAATCAGCATTGCATTCAAAGGAACTAAGATGATTAGTAGGTAGGAGTAAGGGTACATAGTAAGTAATAGGTATAAGGTCAGAGCTAAATTACCTAACATTTAGTATAGAAATTACTAACAAATTTAACATAGTTGGTGTCTGGGACGTTATAATAATTAATATTTATTTGCCACCATCATCTTCATTTCACCTCAAGATTGTAGGAATGGCATTGAGACCTTTAAGAATTTCGATGAGCACTTATTTAGCTGAAATTAGTTTTTTTATTACTACTTAAACAGTAGGCACGGTATTGAGTTGTGTCTAACTATCTTATACTAAAACTTAAACTATTCCAAATATTTCGTATTACCAATTAAATCTTCGTAAGCAAGATCACCGCTAAGTACCTCCAATTTATTCTTTATTACCGTATGTTAAAGTTCAATATCCCTTTCTGGTATGAATGCAGCGTATCTAAAAATAGTGTTTTTTATCTCCAGTGTCGTATAGATAAGGCAATTACCGAGCGGTGGTTCACAATAATTGTGGTAAACATGCATTTCGTCACCTTCACCTGATTCTGGAAACATGATGCTATCGTGAATCACGGTGCGATGGTAATCTTTTTGTTATGAGTTTAACTGTTGGCACGTTGCTTGGCTTAAGATCTTGGATTTCGTTTTTATGAATATTGCAGTTTTTTACATTTTTTATAACGATAAATCTATGCGTGATACCTTTATGACAACGCGCAAATTAATGCCTATGTAATCAACAGTGTATCGGTAAACGATTTTTCCTAACTAGCTTCCCTGAGAAAAAACGTCAAAACAAACTCAGGGTTCATCGCCTCTTTTAAAGTCCAGACAATAAAGTGTTTTCATATCGAGTAAACAAATGCAGTGTCTTTCCTGGATAGGCCTTTAGAAGATAAGTGGGTCTATGAATGACTTCCTAAAGAATTTTGTTTCAATATTTTAAAATTCTCTCTTTGAAAATCTTTTGCTCTTAATTTTAACTTATTCGGATTTGAGCTAGGACTTTAGAGACTTAATTTTGTTCTCAGTCAAAATTACTTTTATCAAACGTTTTTTAAAGCGTAGGCAAGCATAATCAAAACTATGAATCAACTAACTTGTACCTAGGCTGCACTAGATATTTATTCATAACATAATAATATGTGTGTTAAACGATAATAGCGTTTTTTTTTTCATTAATAAAACTAAATAAAATGTGTGTTTGCAAAATAAAATCACATCATCTCACAACACCACCATTTTTTGTGTTGAAACTGCTCTGTTAAATCTCTTTGGGTATTTTCTTACAAATAATACCAAATAATTAAAACTAAATATTTGTTCTATGTTTTTCTACAAAAATGTAGGAAAAAGCAAACTCGTTAAAAAAAATTGCTTATGTGTGTCCTTTTGTGTTTCTTTTTTTGTAACTTTCATCATTTTATTTAAAAGATATAGTCGTATTTACAATAATCATACGAATATTCATATATTTGTGTTGTATTTAACATTTGCAGTTCACCCATACATTTTCATTGAAACACGCTTTTTGCACAAATCTTTCTGTCTGTGGTCAATTCAAAATGGAGTAATAAGTCCGTTAAAAATTCGTAATACTTTTATCCGCGTTTGGCTGTTTCTCTAGATTCCTTCGACATACTATGTAACTTTTATAAATATAATTGTAATTGCTTATGGTGATGATGATGTCCTCCTAAACGTTTTCGTCGACGGCGACATCCTAGCATTATACTGATAGCTTGGTTTCGATCATGTACTCGAATATGACTCGCGAAATCTAATTTGGTCCTGAAAACACAGTCGCTAGTATATTGGTCAAAATTAGTTATAATAACTACTCGAGTTTAACTATTACTGATATCTTAGTCGTTTTGAAATAATATTACTTGATGGTACTATTATTTTCTCGATTACGAGAAGGTTTTTTTAACTTTATTTGATCAGTAAATCATAAAATTTATCATAACGTTTTTTTTTGTCCGTGGTGAAACGCTAATGACTTCAACCCACGCCGAGGGCACGGTGTGGGCCGGGGGATATGTCAGACTCCCACCGACCAAAAACACCCCACCACTACTACCTAAGCCAGAGTCACGGGGCCACTCGCGCATGTTCGCATGTTCGAAAGACTACAACAGTTAAACCAACATCTTTAACTTTTCATAACTTAGGTATTACTACGTAACACGAAAATGGTTAGTATTATAAGCCTCCCAAGCAATTCCAAATAAAATAATCCTTTGCGAATAGCCAGTAAACAACATACTTTGGGCCAATTCCGTGTCACATCATGGATTCCAATCGTATTAGGTTCCCGCCATCCCGAGGGTGCCATAATGCCCTGACTGATGTCGCATTACAGCGCTATTGATATTTATTACTCACTTACATACTCTCATATATATATTATCTGCATATAAATGGGAAAAGAAACCATTTTTTAACGTTCCATTTTACTATAGCCCTCTTCATAGCGAGTAATGTATTCTTGTTATATGTAATTTATATAAATTCCTTCTGGATTTTTTTTTGCTTTTGGTACCAAGTAGGTACCTATTTTACAAAATAATATCCGAATATTCTTCTATTCTTTTTATTCTTAAAATTAATTTATTCTTTCTTTTGTAATGGCATCAAAATTCTTATTTTAAAATTTTAGATATTTTTGATAAAATGTTATTGAAAAATTGTCTTTATTTTGTATTTATCTGTAAAAAACGTAGTTGTATTTGTATATGTATTAACAAATATTTTCCTTTTCAGGTGGCTAATCTAGTAAATATTTATTTTAATAATGTGTATTCTATAGCGATATATTATTCTAATATTTGCATGTTATATGGGTAGTAATTTATTTTAATTACTGGCAACATTATGTTTAGATAGTTTAGTAAATTATGGTTCAAGTTTTATTAAATGCATTATTTATTTAGATTTGTATGCCTAAGCTAAAAACAATTTAGACCCACATTTTCAAGACATACTAGAAGCTAGAGACTTACCGCCTCTTGAAGTAAGCAGCAGTCGAGAAAGAGATGCTATATACTTAGTAAAACTATCTTTTAAAAGATGGTTTATTAATTTAAAGAAAACGATACGCACTGTCTTGCTTCTATAATGGCGCCTGATTGTCCTTATTTAGGAGCTCACAGTACAAGCACTGTTCTTGTGATAATCATTGATTATACAAATACATACTTAAGTACTAACAGAGCGGAGCTAGGCTGCGGAGCGGAGTAACTGAAAAATATTAACCAATGGATTGCAAGGAGCGGTGATTTTGTACAATCCTATTGGTTAATATAACTCAGTTTCTCCGCTTTGCAGCCTAGTTTCGCTCAGGTGGAAGGGCAGCCTTATGTCACTTGCCGTCTAATTTCCATTACTTTGTTTTACGTCCTGTCCAAAATGGAACCCTCCCATATTGTCTTAAAGTAAAGGTATACAAATCATATTTTAATTCCGCAAATGTCACTTAGTAAGAAAAATGTGGAAACTTAAATTAGTATACTTGTTATAACAACGGTTATTTTGTACATCAATCTTTATTAGAACTTGAACCATAAATTGTAATTTTCTAAACAATACAGGTAAACTTGAAACATATTTTAGGTTAACTAAATACCACTTGAGCAAATTTATAATCATAATTTTAATGTCATATGCCTAAGTAGTAAGTACGCAAAATTCATTTAAAACAAAAATGTAATTAATATCAGCAAACCCAAAAAATATTATTATTCCAATTGATCTGTATTCTCAAGGAACAGAAATATTGTTTTAAATCGGTTTATGACAGTTCTAAATGTCAAAATTGCCATTTCTCAAGTGGTGTTTAGTTTTTATTTTTAATTCGAATCAAATGGTTCAGTAAATTCTATTCAGCCAGTATCGTAGCTTTATTAAGATTGTAATGGGCTAGCATGATGTAAAATGGGATGTATTTAGTACCTAAGATTAAGTAAGGCATCATTTGTTATTATTGTTGTTTCGATCTAGATTTAAGACTTAATTATTTTCTCAAAACTAGAACTTCATGGTATTTAATTTAGATATCTGTATAATTATACCAGTCATGTAAAGTTGGATTAACCATAAAAAAAAACATTACCTAAAAATATTCTTGTACCGCCATTTCCAATTTTGTATTGACTGGTATGTAACTTTATAATGTATTTTCATAAAATACATATTTATTATTTACATCTGGGTTCGACTCCCAAAATTTTCTTCATAAACAAATTGGTATTTAAGTCCCCATAAAAGATCGCTTTTCTTTAATTATAATATTTCAATACAAGCATTTTGTATGAAGCTAATTGGCTCTCGAGGGCCATTCATTTTGATGGTGAAATCTCTTTTCAAGTAGCAGTGCTTTCAATTTTACATTATGAATTCCTGTAAGACAAAATAGGGTACAGTAATATAACGTTTAATTAAATAACTGAATAGTATGAGTCTTTTTAAATCGAAATAAAAGAGGTCTTTGCCCTGCAGTAAAAAAATAACAGGTGGTAAAAAACACGCATTTGTTAAAAAAAAAAAGTAACAGGCTGGTTACAATGAAAAAAAAAACTAATTTGTAAAAATAGTTTTAAATTATCGTGTTCGCTTATGTTTTCCATTATAAGAACTGGCTGGCATGAAAAAAAATAAGAAAAACCAAAAGTAATTTCAAAAGTTGAAGACGCCAATCATTTCTCGTCTGTTGTAAACTTTTCTAACGACTTCAATTAGCGGTCAATTTAAAAAATGCCAATAGTTTCTCCCTTTTAAATCGCATTTTTTTCTCCTAACTGTTTTTAAACCTTTTTCTAACAAATACCCAACCATCTAATATTATTTAACTTGCAGCAGGTGAATGGCACAGCGAAGACAGTGGCGCCGGCGGTGCCGCCCCGCGACACAGCACGGGACGCGCCGCCGCGCCCGCCCGCACACGACAACGTTAGCAAGGAACAGATGGACTCAATCAAGAAATACCAGGTTAGTCAACTAGATGACCTAGATGTTATAGAAATAAACTGTGATAACGTAGTGGTAAGACCGCAGGACTGCTAAGTCGAAGGTCGGGTCGCACCGACTTTTCGAAGGTAATGTGCGTTTAAAAAAAAATATCACAGCTTCCGTTTTTCGGGAGGTAGGTACGTTAAAATATGTGTCCTGCGCGTGATCTCTCTCCTTTCGTGTCGGATTGCCGTCCCATCGGGCAATGAGAGAAAGGAATAGAGAGTGCACCTGTGTTTGCGCACACGCTTGTGCACTATAATATGTCTCGTGTAGCTGAGTGGTGTCATAGTAACACTGGCCGCTGTGGCCGAAATCGGTCCGAACATTATTATTATAGTTATAAACGTGTTTAAACAGTCTTCTTTCGTATGGAACTTCTTGCCCGTATGGAGTATTTTGCCGGTTCTTCTCCATAAGATTGACACTTTGAAACCGCGCTACTAGAGTCAGTAACGTTTTGAACGTGCCTGCTAAGGCTAACTCGAAATAAAAGCCATTTGATTGTGATATTTAAGCCTGCTTTTATACGTAGAAATTTGATAAACCTTCTTGCAAAACATGGGGAGAGATGTTTTATGCAATGATTAGAACGTTTATTTGCTTTAATCAAGTCTAAGGCGAAACTATGTTTTAACAAAAAAAGGAGATTTTTTTATGTGTCTAAAGAGCGTCGTCTTTTTATTATTATTTCGCAACGAGCTTTCTCTTACTATAATTAAAACGTATGTATTCTGTCAAAACAGACGGTCGTTATGGTGTAATATGTAACCAGCTAAACACACTTACTTTGCAGTATAAAAGCGTAAAATTATTAGGCAAACTGGGGAATGCCAATATCCCCTATTCGTTGACGTAAAACGTTTTCTAAACTTGAAAAAAAAAACTTAATTCTTTTTCTGTACTTAATCTAAAATGCTACAGTTTTACTCATCTCGAAATAATTCTTATTTCTTATGTTCGAATAAACACATCTATCCAAGCAGTACAGAAAACATAAATATTATTATTCCAATTAATATTCACAGGAAAATAAATTCAATAACAGTCTCTTGCCCTACACATTGCTCATAGAATAACACAAACGTGTTATTTATTATAACAAACCTCCACGGTCGAGTGTGTGACATGCGCCGGCGCAGATGACACAGTTACTAGTTAGCTTCCTGATTTTTGTTATTTTAACAATCCGGTCACAGGCTCTCTAATGTTTTGTATTTTTTCGACTGAATTGTTTAAATTGTTTGATTGTGTTAACGTCATTATGTGAAGCTAAAATATTTGATGCTGTAACTAAATTTTGATAGAGTTTTTAACTGATTTTAATAAACCGTTTCTACTGAAACGGTTTAGCTTTAGTTTAGTTAGGGAGGAGTAGAGCGGAGCGGACTATGATTGACTGTTCACGGGACTCCGAATCATTCTCTTTTACCGATGCAGAGTAGAAATTGGTTCGTGATTTGATGGTTCAATCCGCTCCTCCTGACTACGCTCTACTCCTCCAAGTTCCGCGTCAGTAGAGCGAGCGTCTATGTTGCAAGTTTCTTTGGATAGAATAGAACAATCTTTATTTATAGGAATATGGTACAGAAAATTCTAGCTATAAGCCCAAGAGTACACTAGTACCTCATAAACCAACCTGCCTTCAAACGTTTATAGATATCAAACAGCGTTTTATCACATCTAGGAATATAACATAAAGTCACGTAGATACTCGTGTGTATTCGTATAACCTTGAATCGTAAAGGATACGAGTATCAAACCGCGCCTGTGGTTTGACTTAACATATAATTCCTAGAATACATTACCTTTGCCAGTTTCCTGTTACTATGTGTTAGATAAGGCTTTAGTTAACATATATTAATTGAACAACATAAATGTTTAGTACAATTTGATGTAATTGTTTGTTGAGGAAAATTAGAATGAACTGTTCGAGTCTGAAAACAGTCGAAGAATCTCGGTGTCAGAAATTGATTGGATGAATTCGTAAAGCAGTATGATGGTTTATCGAATTCGTATTGTAATTGGCATTTTTGCAATATAAATATTACCATTACATCGTCATCATCATCTTATTACCCTGGGATTACCTACTGCTGGGTATAGGGTATTTCCCTGCCACTTTATGCTTCGTATCTTAACAAGGCCTCTTCAGCAAACTTAGCATCATCATCAAGTCAACGAGCTCGGTCGGTAATCTGCCATTTTGCTATATTACCAAGAACAGTGGTAGAATGTCAATAGGTAGCTTTTGACTGGCCAGTTGGTCTAGTGGTTAGTGACCGTGACTGCTAAACCTGTGGTCGTGGGTTAGTTTCCCATTCAGGACAATTGCTTGTGTGATGAACACGATCATTTGTTCTGTCTCTGGGTGTAATTTAACTATAATATGAATGTTTTTAAATCGATATAAGTATCTTTATCAGTTGTTTAGTACTCATAATACAAGCTCTGCTAAGTTTGAGACTAGATGGCGTTGTGTGAAAGTCGTGGAATTTTATTATCAATTATTTGATCAAAACACAATCCGCCTTTGACGCATTCTTATTACCATGAATTATATAGACAGTTTTTGTGAAGTAGGTTTTCCCAAATCAACAACATATGGACAATGTTTGCATTGATATATTGAAATGTAAAATACTTTTTACACTCATTATGCCACATTTCTGTGGTTTACCTGAATGATGACCATGAAAAATACAATCTTACCAGTAAAATCAATAAGAATTTGAATGGCAATAGTTCTAAAAACAAGCAAAGCGCTTAAGTTAGTGTTTGTGAGATGATTAATTAATAATTTTATTCGTATCGATCTGAGGACCTAACTCAAACAATATTGACGCCTTGACGAACATTCAATACATTATAATTAGTACAGAGATTTTGTATTTAATACATTGTTCTCCTTGCAAATCGCTTGATGGATATCGTTTATTCTCGGAAGGCTCTATTACGACCCTTGTTACAAAACCTTATGCAGGCTTATTGACTATCTCCCGCAAAACTCAAGCGATAATCTTTTTTTGAAAACGTGTAGGTATCTTGTATCGTATAATTAGATCTACATCCAAGTTTGTCGCTACGTTAGCTACATTTGTGTTGACATCGTTATTTAATTCCAGTGACCATAAGCCTCTAGAAATCAGGGTTCTGGTTTCCATACCATGCAAATTTACTCACAAGACATAGCATGTATACCCAACCTTACCCAATTTATACCCTTCAACGTCGCCCCATTTTACGCGGAATAAAGACAGTTACACACTGCACAACCTTTAATATTTAAAACAGCGCGCATTAACGGGATTCCCGGCGATGTTTCTCTACGTTTCGAGCTTAAATTGGAAAAACGAAACGCAAATAACTCTTCCCTTTGTGTCCATCTGTTTTGGTGTAATGTCTGTTGTTGAGATGCCACTGGCGTAAGAGTTAGTGGGTATCATTTGATGATTAAATTCGAAGTGTTCTACTATGATGTAATATGTAATGACGTAAGACTAGCTGTAGCCCGCGACTTCACCCGCGCGAATGTCGAACATTCCTCCCCCCCCCCCCCTAAACGACACATTAATTCGTATATTTCTTTTATATTCTCATTTACTTACTGTATCATGTGGAGATTTTTTTGTTAAACAAATAATTAAACATTTCAATTTCCTCTTTCGACGTATTTAGAATTTTACTGTATCATGTGGAGATTTTTTTGTTAAACAAATAATTAAACATTTCAATTTCCTCTTTCGACGTATTTAGAATTTTCAATATTAAATTAATTGTCCTTAAGACCCAAAACAACAAGTATTAGAAATAAATTGATTAATAATTTATTGTTGAAGTTTTCCCTTTTAAAGGCATATTTGTCAAACTTTAATATTTTAAATTTTAAAACGAGATATTTCCCTTCTTAGCATGTAGAAAATTATTCAGCAATATATGTAATACTTATACCAGTTGTAAAATAAAATAATATATTATTATTAGACATAACATGTAACGAACAGATATTAACATGTAATATGCGAGTATCGCGTCGTAAACCATCAAAAATACATAAAAACAAGTTCGCACATTCGCGGTAGATTTTAATTAAGTGCTTTGAAGTAAGTAACAAAGGTACACGTGATGTGTTTATTTAAATAACATAACGTTTTTATGTTTATTTGTTTACAGTAATATGTTATGACGTTAGGGTATCTCCCTTATTAGGTAACATAGATGATACTTATCATACAGATCAGATTTACCATCATCATCTTTCAACCCTTATCCCATTTTACTTGGGATCGGCGCAACACGTTTTTTCTTCTATTCTCTCCTATCAGACGTCACACTATCATTTACTCCTTTTATAGATACATATTTAAAGACATTTTTGTATTAGTTACATTAGATTCCGTACTTTTTTGGTATTAACCTGAACCACAATGAAAAGATAAAACGAGAGACAATCAAGCTCTACATTTGAGAACAATTAACACGGAAAAGTAGAGATCTGCAGATTTATTATACTATGCGCCCTGCTTTTGAAAAAGCTAGTCAATATGTTTTATAGTAAAAATGGGTATTTATGAATGTGATAGGGTTTTCAAAAAATAATTAACCAGCGTTCGACCTGACTTTTAACAGTTGATTTTCAAGTTGTGTGATCAGAAGTCATGTTTAATCTCGATGCAAACTTCACTTGTTTTTGATCAATTTTGTATTCTACGCAAAGATGCAGTTCAAATACAAACTGATTTAAATACCAGTCTACAATTACTGATTGTATGCCTCAGCTTGCCTCTTGAATAATATGTCGGGTAAGAGAAAGTTGTTTTCGACCTCTTCCGATACAGGATCGCTATTATACATGTACATGTACATTTATATGTAGGTCGATTTAGAAATATATGTATTGACGTTTATGGCTATTTTATTACACCCAACCAGGAACTAAAGTGCCCTTTTATTGATATGTTTTATGTAAAGCTGTTTGGGGTTAAGCGTCAATTTATTGTGGTGTTTGCAAATATTAGTACTCGTTACACCATCTGAAATTCTTGTAATAAATCTTTTTAACCGACTTCATTTAAACGATATATTTATGACCAAATCTCTATTATTATTATAATCTCTATTTGGTAATATTAATGGATATTAATAAAGAGAAATATGCTTTCTTAGGCGCTACTGACAAACGTTGAAAGAAAACATCGTGAGGAAACCTGGATTTCAAATATTGGAGTCTTAAAACTCCGCAGAGAGCTAATGTGGTGTTCATTGCTCAAACCTTCCTATATGGCAAGTGGCCTGTGCCCAGCAGTGGGACGCTGGTTTATTTTATTCATACTATAGAACAATTTGCTCGTTTCATATTTTTGTCGTTGTTTAAATGACAACATTTACCAAGCATTTGCGATAACACATTCAGAAGTTATTCGTCTTATTTTATAGCTGTCAAAGCAACATCATTTAACATGGTTCTGCGATAACATTTATGACTAGTTCTAATACGTTTCGTTCTTGATAGTTTCCATCGAGTTTAACCAAAGCATAAATATTATAAAACATTAGTATTCGATACACAAATTCAGTTAATCGTGCAACTACATCGGGCTTACGAGATTGAAGCAACAACAGGTTACATTCGACGTTATGAAATAAAAATTCATTTCGTAGGAGCTTAGAAAGCGTGGATACGGTATTTATAGTGTTTTAGATTCTTAAATGTTAATTAAAATAACCAGTCGCATTTTATTTCTGATGTATTTTATTTTCTTTGTATAAACGAGAATAGGCTTATATTTTCAATTAGAATTGTTTCATAAAGGAACATTTATGGACCGAATTTCAAATCGTTATTGAAATAGAGTTGGAAAACTTCGAACCTAGTCTGGCTCATACCTAAGAATAAATATGCAGATTAGCACCTCTCAGAAATGCTACTCCTGGATATGAATAGTTCTGTATTAAGTAAAATTTAGGTCATGGTTTCTGGTAAAAATCTTAACACGGCTTAAAATTTGATTTTCGTGAAAGGTTTTTCAAAAATATGCCTCGAATAAGAATCCCCATCGATTTAACCCGGGCCCTTATAAATATTATTAATATTAACTTCAGGTTCTGCGGAACGTGATACAGAATAATGCTAATGTAATTTAGTCCTTAATTTAGTTTTTTGTCGAACCCGCGAAGGCAAACTCTCACTGTGGCTCTATAAAAACCCTTTTCCACCTAGCAACGCGGGCCCGGATAAAAAGGCAAGAATTTACCTGGTCCTTTAATACGGGGCTTGTTTGAGACTGGTCTTTGTGTCCAAACATTTATTTTATGTAACTGTGAGCTTTGTAGAACAATATTATGGGTACATCCGAGTTTCCCCACACCTGGTATTATTGCAATCCTATGATAAACCTCTCGTGCCATCTGTGCTCCCTGACGTCTTCACTTAGATAAATATTATTGCAAACAGTTAGCTCGATCGAGACTCGCACAATGTGCTATTGTTAGACGCAGCTCTAGATATTTGCAGTTGTCGTTTAAGGTTGTTAGAAAAATAACTAGATTGTAAAAAGTAATGAGCAAGCAACAAGTTAGCCTTTAAAGACTTTGTAAATTTCAATTTCTTTCTGCAATGCAATTTTGACACGACTTCGTTATTTCATTATGCAAAGGCAGAAAGACCGTCGCGTCGTGGTCCTTTTATGTTTTTATAGCACTTTCATTCACGATCTTCCTAAGCATATTGTTGTGTTGAGCTGTAGGATAATATTATCATAACATGATTCGATCGGTCAACGCTTGGAAAGTGTATTATAAAACATTGACCACCATACTGTGTAATAATATAAACAGGCGGGTGATGACACCCTTTTTGTCCCCTCTGATGCCATCCTTGGAAAATTGTTTTCTTTTTTAACGTTGCTTATCGCTTGCTCGTGAAAGACCAGCTGCTTTTCAGATTCAGATTTGTTTATAGCACTAACCTTGGTCAACAGAATCAAAACAATGTAATATTATGCCACCTTCAGTGCTCAGTAGTAGAACAGAGCGCTTAGTAAACATAGTCGGTAGGGCCGGCGCGCGGCCGCCTCGCGGGCAGTACGCTCCCCGCCTTAGCCGCGGCGTCACGCGTCGCGCCGTCCTCGCGACCCGCTGTCAACAGTATTCAAACAAAACGCGAACTCTTCGTGACGTGTACGAATTTCAAATAGTGAATAACGAATGTTTTATGTGTGTGTTTATGTTAATGTTCAAGTGATCGCTCATTGGGCTTGTGTCAACTAAGCGTTCCCCGGTTGGTATTTTGTTTGTAACGAAAACATTGCATTACTAGATGTAAGATTTAAACGAAACTGGTTATTGTTGTGGTTGTAGGCGATAGTGTGTCAAGCCGTCACCACTCAATTGTGGTCTAACGTGTTCCCACTAAATGCGCAGACTTGGTGAAGCAATGTCTGTTTAATGTCATTGACTGTCGATCTCGTTGGAGTGGCCATTCATTACTTTAGCAGTAGAGTTGTAGAGCCATCAACATGGGACGCGCTAGTACTCATCAATGTTGACCATTCACGAAGCTAATGCTTACAAAAACTCGTTAAATACGGCCGGTTGGTTATCGCAATCATTGCTATAAATTAGCATTGAAAACATTGATTATCCTTCAACACAAAATCAGGGATAAATACAATCGTTAGTAAACGATAAATCTCTTTATTGACAGAAATCCAACCGAACTTTGTAAACAGAACGTAACAAAAAATATTTACTCTATGCTATATACCATCTATTCGATATTTGAATTCGTTTCGTTTGAACGCGGAATAAGCATTTCAGTCGTGATTTAACGTTACACAATGCTTATGTTATAGTTATTTGCGTTTACTTTCAAATCACTATGGCATAACTATACTTACAAATATTAAGGTTAACAGTTATTACCTGAAATTTACTGTTCAACTAGTTACTTCTTTTCGTACCGCGTCGCGCGACGTGAACTGTCAAAAGGTAAATGGGTCGCGATGAAGGTCTACAAATGAGTAACCAGTTATGCTTGACTTCTCGTTTTTTTACCAACTAGTTATTTTGTAAAGCTCAGCGATGTTTTGAGGCTTTTTTAATAGTTCGCGAAGTTCTGTTTATGCTTTTATCAACTAGCTGCGTTATTAGAGAATTTAGGAAAGTAGGTTTTCAACGAGCTTTGACTTTTAATCTGGGAGAGGTGACTCTACTTTTATTGAGTGATTTATCTAAATGATAGTAGATTCTTTGTTTGTTTTTATGTTGATGAATAGTATTATTGATCTGACAAACCCTAAACATAAATAAAATAGAGCGGTCTTATCCCTATCTTCTAAGTTTTTTTGCTGTGGCGCTAATAATATCACAATAAGTGAATCAGTACTAACTTCTATAACATATTGAAATGAAATTATAATACTTAATATAGTATAGCGAATACTAAATATGGTACACTATATCGTTAGAAAATACTGAAACGTTTTAATAGCTTTATATCATAAATCATTTTATTTACGGACTCGTGAGTAAGTCTGGGTTAGGTTTCTTTATGATAAATGTATGTCAATATGTCATTACTAGAAAAAATACTCAATTATCCTTGTCACAAGTAATTGTTTGATTGATTAGTCATAGCGACGAAGTTGACACATTGTACCTACTTGTGTATAATTTGTATGGAGTTGTATGACGTTGTATGAGTCGTTGTGAATGGCTGTTTGTTTTTAGAAAAGTCTTTTATCTTGCCCGCTGAGGTCATAACGGGGAGTTTAATGAGCTCAACCCTGTTTTTTGCTTGTGGACTCGTTGTAGCATGGTTTCTTGCTAGGACAAAGCTTTTTAGGACACTACAAAGTATAAAACAATGTCGCTTCCTTCTTTCTATCTGTCCCCATGTATGCTTAGGTCTTTAACAATAACGCAATGAATTTTGATTTCAATACGGTTTTTTTTAATAGGTAGATAATGTTGTTGTTTCATAAGGAAAGTTGGATTTGAAATGTATAATATTGCGGTATTGCTCCCGAGCGAAGCTTGGGCTGGTTGCTAGTATTAAAAAAAGACATTTGTAATAAAATAAAGCAGTCAACAGGAATGTATAAAGTCTGATCTACAAAAATATTTTTAGTAAAAAATATTGGAATCGATGGTAAATTTATTGTTTTCTTTCGATAAAGGTCTAGATTTATACAGAATAGATTATTAGAAACAAAATAATTCTTTATAAAATAAGATACTTGACCTAAATTTTAAAATTATGACTGTGTATAGCAATACTACGGTATCCAAAAAAAATTAGGTCGGGTTTTTAGATCTGTGAATGCTAGACCACGTCTTTTGTATTTTAACTGTTTTTTTGAAAAGTTTAAAGAGATTGAATTCTTACTAATATGATAAATGCAATATGAATATTTGGATCTTAGATGATATTTGGTTTACCTAGGTAAGAGTAAAGACTACTTTTTGCCACGATAAGTTTTAACATACGCAAGTGACGCCACGGCCAATAGCTAACTTTGATAATATAAATAACGTTAGGTACTGTAACTCTGTGTTACGATAGAATTTAATTTGATAAAATTAACTAGTCAACATTTTATTCTTACAGAAACCATAAATAACCAAATCTGCTCTCATAATTTTAACTGAGAATACTTATTTATTACACTGCTAATCCCAGCAATCGAATTTAACCGCTCAAAGTAACAAACAAGTAACAACATTCTTAAACTACGCGCAAAAGTAACCGCCATAATTAATTCTAGAGCGCGGTTACCTCACGTCCGCGGTTAAACATTATTTAGTTAAAACCTCATTTAACCAGCCCGACGCATTACTTACGCAGTTACATTGTATACTTATGTTAGGCTTGGATTAAACCCGACTGAATATTTATTATCAGTGTTTTAGGCCAGATATGTATTTAATGAAGGTGTTGTTTAGTAAAAAATTCTACCCCTTTCGTTAGGGTTGAAATGCGAATTTTATCGCTAAGCTCACCACTTGAAAGGTTGATTCGTGTTTATTTGTAAAATTCAAGTAATTTTTTTAGATAAAAGTTACTCAATTATGTATAATTATAATGTCACGTTCATAAGTTTAAAGTCCTCATAACATAGACGTTCCAACGAAACGCGAAACCTAATAAAAACTAACCGAATCCTCAATATAAAGCTAACATTATACAGAGTATCCCTTAACCAACCCTTATCACATCGATAAACAACCGCTCAAATAACTGGCCTTGGATAGTGTTGCTTCACCTAACGATGTATTTTGATACCTCATTACATAGTCTAATTTTAAACCCCTTCCAACCAACGATTATAAACACAATGTTTCATTATCCGATATGGGTAATCCCGGTAGCTGGGTATTCGGGTAGCCAGCTACTACCCGGGTAGCCGTATAAAGCCAAACTAAGGTAAGAATTTGATGGACGATATTCCCCAATAAAAGGGAATATGCTTTTAATAAAGGGTCATTTATGAATTACTGTGGTAATTAAAGGCCTGGGTTGTGTAAAGTCAATAGCCGGTGACTTATGATATTAATTTCATCCCTTTGAGGTTGAGTTTTACTTTATCACTGTTTTGTTTATATACGTATCTTATTAAATATGTGTTTGAGTATTTGTACAGGTGCTTATTAAACTCGTATTTTTAACCCTACACGATAAATTTTGCCAAGATTCAATCATGTTTACCCTAATATTAATTACATATTCCGTATTCAGGATTATCTTTTGTTGGAAAAAATAACTTTTTCGTGGCCTAAATCGACTGGCGATATGGCGCTAAAGCTCGGATAAAATCAATCAAGTTGCATTACTAAAATTGGGATGCAAGCAGTTTAAAACTTTTGCTTAATGCCTCATTTTCCTTTAAAATAATGAAATTCCTCTACATATTTATTAAAATGTTACATATAAAAACTTTGGATATTGGCTTCAGTTTTTTTTTTTACGTTTTTAATAAAATAAATCCATGTTTTCACATATCACAGTTCCTAGAATAGTATTCGTAAATAAACTAACCAGAATTTGGTTATACAGGAAAATATTTCTGCCAAAGCTTCTGGTATACAATGTTTTGCTACAAAAACAAATAATTAAGACAAGTTTTTTGGTAAACAGTCAAGAAACTTCGATTGTTTTTTAAGTTTCTTATCTTCTTTCAAAAGAAATTATTCAATGATACATTAATCACTTACATTACTTAATCATTCAAATTAGTTTCTTTACAAAATGCTCAATTACATTAGTAACGTAAGGAAGGAACAAAAAATTGGATCGTTAGTGAATTAACTTTGTTCTTCGTAAACTATAAATCATTGTCGTTAAGAAAAGAGAAAGCTGACTATGAAAGAGCGGCCATAGACAAAGTTTATTATTAAATTTGAACGTTGTCTATTGGTGGAATAAATGTTGCTAGAACATCTTCGCTACCATTTAGATTTTTTGTAATCGTCGTATTTTACAACTAATATTATCTTTATTAAATGTTTATTATTTGAAAAAAATGGGGGAGGCCTTGGCTCAGCAGTGGGATCTCAAACAGAATAATAAAAAATTATGTTTATTATCATATCTCCATAAGTACCAATTAAAATATATTTATATGGTTTCTTTGTAACTGCTTTGTGATAGAAGGCTTACACGTTTACAAATAAAATACCTAAGTTACTAGTTCAAGGAATTCGCCCACATTGGTATCCATGGCAACCGTTTGCCAAATATAATCGTACGTTCACCTTGTATTGTATTCTTGTACACATAAGTTAGGTTTACTTAACCAAGACAAATATTTTTTTAACCACACCTAGATAATAGAGACTATAGGTGCGATATTGTTAGTGAAACGTTCCTAAACCAGAATATTTTTAAGATTTTTAAAACTCTTTATTGCTAAAATAATCACGATGATTCGTTTTTTTTTCTAAAAGTTCAACACCCAGCAAATTACAATTTTCTCATGTATCGTGTGTGTCAAATCTCGCACGCACGAACGATACTGAGACGAATATCTACATGCCTACAATAATTCTCTCCCGCGGAAAGAGAAAGTACTTTCGTTTCCAATAACAAAATTTACTCGAAAATCGCTGAAAAACATTCAATTCTCGTAGCTATTACATCATAAATCACCGCGAGTCGATGTTTCTCGAGAGCCCACAAATTCCCTTCGCAATCGCAACGTCAGCGAAAAGGGAAATAAATGACACACTTTGACAGCTCGTACCAACACCAAGGTCATATGTCATGTTTCACGGATTTTTTTGTACACTTTGACAGTTAATTTTTATTGTGTTGTTTGTGAGATCTAGTGTCCTGGCTCATTTTAGCTAAAGCGATGCATATAGGTTCGTTGAAAAGTAGTTAAAATACAAAATGAAATGATCTACAAATAGGATTAATGTTATCTGTTTTACATGTAATTTTTTTTTTAATATAAGCTCGATTTATTTTAACTGGTTACCCTGAGAAGAAACATCGAAAAAAACACAAGGGCCTAAAGCATTTATAAATAAAAGGAAATCATTCAATCAATTAACAGCTTCACTTTCCAAAATTGCTCACGCAGCAACGTACACGGAATTAGGTTGACCTATTCGCATTTCATCTCTTTGTAGGAAAAAATATTTTTCCAGTGACACCAATACATCCAGTTACATTATATGGCAAAAATATCGTCGCTTTTCAGTGGGACGACAATAAATAATATGCAAAAACAGCCAGATCAAAAAGCTTTTTCATTATAATCATTCAACAGAAAATACTGGCATTGCAAATTATTTCTGCAGCCACTATCGCAGTTAAAAGGTTATTAAAAACATACGCCAACAACCGCGGTCTTTGTATGGAAGTGTCAGTTAGTGAAATGTCAGTGGCGTGATTGTAAGATGTCAGTGTGACGTGCATTAGAGTGAGCATTCAAGGCTTTTGCAGGCTGTCAGCGGTCGCGTTAAGAGGCTCTCCGGCCTATTCGTATTGACGTCTGGTATCCGGTACGAGAGGCCGCGAGTGACGTAGTAATTTGAAACGAAGAAAATCGTCTCGGGAATATTGTGATTGCAAATGTGAAAATTAAAAATAGGTTCTTTCAGTTATGTCGGAATGTTTTTTTGTAGTTCGAGATTTGGAATGCTAGACTATTATGGAAATGGAAAACATTAAAAAAATATACCTTCAGTTTCATCATAGTTTATCTTTTGCTGATCTCTGACAACTTTTCCAAAGCGGTATATATAGAACAATTCAAAAGCAACTTTGTATCTAGCTACGAATCAAGGTGTATTTAGAATGTAACCTCTGGCATCGACCTTAGCGACATTGTCCGCGACAACTGCTGCCTCGCAGCCAGGTCAGGCCGAGGCTACAGATATTTCTGTACTCCACGAGGAATGAGGACATCCGTCGGTTGCGTAACGCCGCTTTACTGCCAGCCTCACACCCCGCCTCAATCCTACTACCAATCAGACCAACAATGTGCTTAAATATAGAAAAGGTTCAAATAAAGGGGGTTTTGACGACGGTTAATATTAGCCGAAACCTACCCGAGATGGGCCGGTTCGGAATTATGTAGGAGAAGGTCGTCCGCCTCAGGGAGAGCCCTTTGTGGAAGATCGGTGTGGTAACTACCTAGTACCTAGCTTTACGTAGTTTCGATAGCTCTTCCCAGCAATAAAAGCGGCGATAAAACTTGGGCGCACTGAATTATGTAGACGAGGCAAGTGGTTCCTTGCTCTTGCTAACATAACGCTGGTATTTCACCTTTTGCTAAATTAATTACCTCGTACTTATATTCGTATCAGATTTTTAGATCAGCGGATGTGATATTCACGTAGTAAAGCATCATAAAAAAGTTACGGAACAATAAATCAAAAGCTTTATGCAGTATCATGTTAATGTTTTTGAAGTCTTTAAAAGGAATTGATAACAAATAATCGAGAACTAATCAAACTCTCATATAGTCAATCTAAGTCAATTACTTTAGTTTCATCCTCATACTAAAGTACAGCTAGAACGATACCCATAATACTAGTGTAGAATTTTAAAACAACATTGTAAGTTGTTGTTAGCTGACCCGCGCTACTAAATCTTGTTAGTAATTTAAAACAAATGTTGCTTCATATTACTGAGGTAACCAGCTCAGAATTGTGGAAATATTGTTCTAAGACGGAATCTCGGGAATTTGTAGCATATTGTATTTATAAGTTTATCGCGATTGCAATTTAGACTGTAGTCTCCGGGATTTTGATGTATAAGATTGTAATGTTACATCCATATTAAAGTATTGTATCTTGGTCATCCTCACGTTCTGTTTTTAATTACATTGATTGATATCTTTCACTTATTAAAAGATAGGGTTCAAGTATTTTGGAAGCGAAAATTAATACCTCTACGCTTTAGCGGCAGGCATTTAATTAATTTGTATTTCCTTTCGATCCGAGGCAATTTCATCTTTTACATCGAGAGCGCTTGTTTTCTGTTCTAAAACTAATCTAAATACTTGTATCTGCCATGCACTGAGTTGTATAACCTCAGTATGTGTTAATGCTATTTAAACGATATGTCATGTATAACCCTCTTGGAATATTACAAGCTTCTATTTATTTAACAATGTCGAACCGAACAAACTCGGTCAATATGGCTTCGCACTCATCACTAACGCTTTAACGTACATCGCCGGCTGAATACTAACGATGCACTCACCCCCGGCATTTGGAGCAGCACTGGATTTATTGTGCTTCCCTGACAACCTCATGATTAGACATCTAAAGATAAAAAGTCTTGAGTGTTTTATGGAAACGAGTACATCAGAATCGAGAGATTCTTTAAACCTGATTCCATCAATTTGTATGACCGACGGACGAAAACCAATTACTTAACGGTAGAAGCAATTCATCCAATCTATATGTCGGGAAAAATCGTTACGAAAATCCGATGGTGAGAGTAGAAGGAACACATTTGTTTTTTTACTGACGAAGGCGTCGACATAATCCATGTCAGTACTAAAACAGTAATAGCCAGTCTATAAAGCTATAAAGCCAGCTCTATAAAAATGAACCTTAAAAAATAGCGCAATCATTTGGCCTATTGTTGGTCCAAACGCTACTGGACACGACTAAAGAAAATATCGTGATAAAAACTTTAAGTTACTGGCAGTAATACAAAAAGTCATAGTAAACGTGGGAATTAATATTATAAGCCCTGACCGAAACCTATCGTGGGATAATTACTACCAAGTATTAATAGCTATACTACTTGAGTATAGCGGAATATTATATCGAAATGTTATATTATTCAAGGTATACTCTAAGGATGAAAGCCATACGTTCGAAGGTATTATTTTCATTTGTCACAGTAACACTACGCTCGCTTCCCTATCCGCATTTCCGCTTAAAGAGAAACACGTCGGGCCCACGTTTGTGCATCGACTAGCTTTAGAAACTAAGAGAATCATGTATGATTCTTACTTGGAAAGCTTTCAGCACGGCGTGGGCTTAAAACAGCTCTATAGGAATTAAATAGTGTTCCGGAGGTTTCAAGAGCTCTTTCCGAATAGAAATATTATTGCACAATACTTAAGTAACAAACAAAGGTTTAGCTTCTGTTATTCTTTTATCATTATAAACGTGATCGTTTCCAGTAAATTCTTTTCCTATTTGTTTTTTAATAGTGATGGATTATTTTGATTCTTGCTCCGAAATAAGAGCAGCATCCAGTTCACTTCGTATATTAAAGTAATTTATATCTCGCGTTCTAATAGTATTTAATTACTGTGGTATAGTATCTCGGCAGCTTCAAGCAATTTTATTAAATTCCTTCATAAACTGTAATTCCCATCTTTGTCTGCGGTCGGAAGATAGGTTAATGTTTCTTTTCTCCGGAGCATTATCCTGTGGGGATGCCAAGACCCTCATATTTATTACGCGAGGATTTAGCTCCGAAATAATGTATAGCGGCTAACTGCCAAAGGAAGCCCAACAAAACTACAACGATCGCTAACAAAGCGATGTACGAATTTTTAAAATTTGTAGACTGAAATTCACATCCGGATGTTCAATTGTTTCTAAGAATATTGTACAATACTCGTTGGGTGTTTTATAGACAGTACCAGTCAGTATAACATATTATAAGCATTGTGTAGCACCACACACCATCCTGAGATAAACCGAAACAAATTCCAAAATTTCCCTTACGTATTCTAGACAAAACATACCTTCCGTACGTTAATATCTTTAAGCACCCTCCGCAAAACAGATACAATTAACAAAGTAAACAACT
Organism: Chrysodeixis includens; assembly: GCA_941860345.1. Lineage (NCBI taxonomy): Eukaryota > Metazoa > Arthropoda > Insecta > Lepidoptera > Noctuidae > Chrysodeixis > Chrysodeixis includens. The sequence goes on from OW796101.1 coordinate 1,311,617, forward strand.
TCAGTACGTTAGAAACTGGCATTATTTAACCGCATCTCATCCTCATCCATAAACTCGAATGTTTCTACCGGATGAAAACAAAATATTTTTTTAAAACTCCACAGCTCCGAATTGTGGACGTCGGGAATATTCTGTCGCATTTCAGTTTATTTCTAGTGTTGTTAAGGGTGTGCAAACAACTAAAAACTGTTCGCTTTGCGTATGTTTAGTGTTTAGTTAGCTATGCAAATAGTAGGCAGGTTAACAAGCGCCGGGTCGTCACTGTTACTTGTTTTGTGATGTTGCGGAATTTGTTGCGTGCCGGGAATTTAAGGGCTTCAGCTGTTGATTATATGAGCTCTAGTTCTCTCAGCTTTAACTTAATATTGCTGTGTTATGTCGTGTGTCTTGTTTGATATTCCAGGCTCTCGTGGCATTTGTTGTGAAAGGGCTAAGCAATGTTTTTTATATCTATGGGTATGTCCCACGGTAGTCAATTATCACGGTAACAGCTTACATGTTTGCCAAGGTTTTTATAAAAATCCTTCCATACGGTACTGTTTTTCATTCTATTTTGGTGAAACACTGTTAATCCTCTATCGTGATAAAAGTTTATTGAAGAGGATTTATAGTAAGTCCATAGAATTATACCAGCTTTTTTGTTTGACCCATCAAGTACTGCACATTTTTTTGTGTGTTCACGTTGTGCTTACAATATATTTGGTCTGGACTTATAAGTCATAAAGTACTGGATGTAGGCTTTCATGTTATCATCTCGCACCAGTTGCAGCTAACCAACAATATCCAGTATTAATGTCGATAGGCGCGCCTTTACGACCTATTGTTTGAACACCGTTTCAATCTAAAATCTGGTGCAGCCCTTAGGCATGTTGTACCGTTGCTTAGCCGCCTTCCTTAGGACTATAATATGTGTTCTTTCGACCATTCATCAGCGGAAACAGATTTAGGAAACTAGACCTTACGTCTTGAACATAAAAGCGTCAGTGTCACTGCTTCCACTGTTCACGGTGCTGTATGGTGTAAATCTTGATTGTGATCAAGGCCCGTTATCAATTAAGTGTAATTTGTATTCTCGTTAGCTTTTGGAAGCCAGAAACCTAACAGTTTCCCGGAATAATTAGTATCGCCTGGTATGTTATTTTTAACTTTACCTTGCAAAGTTTCCCCTGTATTTTAAGTAGCTTCTACAGAAAGTGGAACGGTTGTTATACTCTTAGATTTACCTAATTAGCGAGAGGAGAATATCGTAATTATAATATCGCTTTTAATTTTGGTTATTTGGATCTAAGCAATAATATGTGTTTAAGCAGTTTGGTCTTATTTCTATCTCTAACAATAGGTAGCTACTATAAATTATCTTAAGGCAAACGTCGTTTCGTTTTTATGCGAATACATGCCCATCACTGTGTATCGTAAATAAATTGTGTGCAAAAGTAGTATTTAAGGCCGAGTTGTTTTCCTTTCTTAGTCGACAAGAGTCGTAACAATCCTTGTCTGTGACAATTATTTTCTTTTCTCCAACAATATTGTCCTTCAATCGTTTTCTTACATGCACACTCGTGTCCAATTAAGGCGTCATTTTTGTCGATTAAAGTATACCTTACATAATAATAACAATAGCTTTAATATTTATTTATTGTAAGTAGACCATGAGGTATTTAGAACTATTGGTAATTAATTAATAATGTTTGTTTCAATATTGAACAGCAGTGATTGGTATGTTTTGAATATTAAACATAATATTTGTGCTAATTCTGTGACGCCAATACCTAATTTATCTGATGTGTAATGTCATGGATTAATTAGGCTATTGCGGTATCATACACGGATTTAATGAATATTTATTTTCTATGTCAACAACTAATTACCTAAAATGTATTGTAAAATTGGTTGAGTAAGGGCATCCCAATATGTCCGATTCTAAAACGAAATGAGCTGAGTTAATTCGGAACCTAGAAAAGGTCAGAGTTTTAATTTCGAATAGACAATATCTGATCTAAAAATGCTAGGCGCTTGAGTATAAGAAAATAAAACACATTTTAGCTTCTGATACCATTTGAGAAAAGAAACAAAACTAATTTATTTCATATACTTGTCGTAATATTTCATCTTAGCAATTCTCGTTCCTAATTTACCTTCAAAATCTCAAAACTTTTCCAAGTGTTGTAAGCGCTCACGTGTCTCACAGCCCACGTGTAAAACCTTTAGTATGTATACAATGTGATTGTACTCGTAAGAATAATTGAGAGTAGGTCGATCGAGAGAGGTCCAAGACCGGTTCCTTGGCAGACACCTACCTTACCAGTAGTAATCAGATAACTGGGTTTTTATTGAGGGCTCGTCATGTTAATAGAGGTTTTATAGGTTTGGTAGGAGCCTTTTGATTTGATTTCAATTGCGTAATACGTCCTGAGCACAAGAAATGGTATTAGAAATAACCCAGTCGTCGATGATGGATGGTGAGACTTACAGTACCAATGAGACGTCGATGCCCTTCGTTCTTAAGGCTATGAAAGTTTCCAATAACTCAGTTACATCAAATATCTGCAATGTCCAATTGCTTTAAATATTTTCTAAGTTCATGTTATTAGTTCGATGAAAATGTTTGTGTGCACGAAATTCGAGCTCTATTAGTTCGCAGTTATTTAAAATATTTTAACCAATAAATACATCACATACATGACAGGTTATGTAAGTTACATTACACCGAGTTATAAAATACCAGTTAGAATTCTTTCGTAACATACGAGCAGTGAGCATATAATCCGGTGAATACCATCGGTACTAACGATTCGTCTCAGTATAATCATTTATACGTGTCGTGCATTACTTTCCGGTTCGCGACAGCCCTAGCGGCTGACGTGGCGGCGTTGCGTGCGCTTTGCGCGGCGACTGTGCGCGTGAGCATGCGTGCAGGGTCACCACACTGTAGATAATACGTCCTATCGATCTCGACACGGTTTGGTTGTTTGCATGTAGATGAGATCAATAAACGTTAATGTCGATATAATATTGCTTTTGAATGTAATTTACCGCTTGACAACAACTGGTTTGGTTTTATATCTATCCAGATCCCACCTAGAAATAGCATTTTATACACCGTGTAACATAATTAACGCACATCCTGAAACTACTTTGTTCAGAATCGATAACAGAATCCATTTCATTAATAAAAATAAATATTTTTTTTTACCAAAAAAATATTTAGAAATAATTAAATTGTAGACACTATTTTCATAAAGCACTCGAAGTAAACGAAAATGAGCCTTAAGTCGATGCAATAAGGCTATAAGGCTATAGGCTATAAGTAACGTATTGAGCAATAGGGCGCCCACGCGTTTTGCCAATTATTTGTACAAATTATTCTGACAATATGTAATAAAAACAAATATCTAAGAAAATGATAAAAATGTTTCAATACATTAATTGTGGATAAAAAAGGATATTCTTTTTGGGGTGTCTGTGGATGTGCGTTATTTCCGTTACACGTTGTATGAACAGATAAAGCAAGAGGTGCGACGAATCGATTATGCTGTTTTATTGTTATCTAGAAAGCAGGCAAACAAACAAATGAGAGATGTTGGTTTCATCAGCATGACCGTCATTATCTTTAGTCTGACGTAAAACATACATAAATGGAAATGTAATAATGCCTGTTTGGGCGTGTAAAATAATTTATATGCCTCCTAACGGTGGAATTGGAAGGTAATATAAATCATTTGACTGAAATTACATCTTACCTATCCGCACTTAACAGAAAAACGTATTATCATAGGAAGTATAATTATAGTGATCATCGCCAGATTTAATAGATTCATTGACTTATTCACATTAACATTTTCGAAGGTTATTGGTATAAATTCAAGGTGACTAATGCTTATAATTCATTACGTGATATGTAAGACGTTATTTATGTATTGCTACATGTCTAAGACGTCTTAAATCGAAAACATCGTAATGTTCGGATTCCGTCATTAAAAGTTATTTTCGGGACTTCAACAAGTTTGGGTTTTTAGTACTTTAGAATTGTCCAAATGGAGCCGTAGACAGCGTAGTAGGTATTAAAAAAGAATATGATATTGTTGTTAGTATGAAAGATAGTGTGAGATCTCTATAGAAATTGAATAACAAGACAATAGCAGTATACAATTTTGATGCAATAATGTTACACTATTTGTGACCAAATTCCGTAACAGTCGAACACAATTCGTTTGTTAACATTCCTATTCAGTCGTTAAAAAAATGTAAGTGTTTCTTTTGTCGTGTTATTGTTTCATATCGGCACTCAATAGTTTCGAAGGTATTGTGTGAAGTTTGTCGCGGCCACTGCCCATTGTCTCCTTTCCATGCAAAACTGGGTATTGAATAAAGTCAGGCATTCATCGGTGGTATCAGCATTCATAAAAAGCAGGAAGTGGGAAGTACGTGCCGACTGCGGCAGGCACAGCCAGCCGGCCTGTAATGTACAGGTCCCGTCTATAAATAAATTCTATTTTTGTCTCTCGTGACATCTTTTGGATGATTTTGTTTCCATTTGCGGAAAGGGTGCAATTGAGAATGATGGAGGCGAGCTTTTAGCTGGGAATAATGAGGGATTGGATTACATTATTTTTAAAACACCATGTCGACTTTATTCCCTGAAGATAGAAATAGAATATTGGAATTACTGCATAGATTGTATTTTTATCAGTTTCAGAGTAAACAGTTTAATATTTTGTAGTAAACAAAACCTCAGTAACTCGGTGCGGTATATGGTTAATTTAATCAGTGTGTCGTTGTCAGCGGTGCTAGTGGTTTCAACGCACGCTACCAATAAAAATAAATAGGTGGCAATGCTGGCAACAATGAAAACTCACCTACTGATATAAATATTCATTCTACGAAAGTCCTTTTTGCGCTCGCTTAGGTAGATATTCAAGAATCTACTAATAATAGCAATCGAGTGTAGTAAAACGTTAACGATCTTGAACAAATCCAATTTAAAGACAAACTAATTTTAGATTCAGTTAATTAGTAAGGAAATTGTGTCCTCCGAGTAAAAAATAGTTCTGTCCTAATTATTTTTATTCGACCTACATTCCAAATTAAATGAACAGACTTCAAAAAAATAATGGATCTCGAAAGTTTTATAAAATAGTTTCCAAGTCGTTAGAAATTTGAGCAGTTACAAAGACTCATTAAAAATATGGTTTTTAAATCTCTCTTTTTATAAACTAACAACGATGATTTATCAAACAAATCAATAAGGATTTATAAAACTAAAAGATTGCTCGAACGGAGACGTATCCGCTATAAAACCTTCCGGCAGTCGATAAAACAATAACATATTTATACAACATGTCCACGCTTTGTCCCCTACCCCGGTTATTCCGGGCCCGCTATCAGGTGAAGTCGTCATGGCGACCGATGCCTAACATCGCCCGCACTAACTGCTGAATCAATGCACACCCTATCGTCTTCCGTCCCATTGTCCACCTTCAATACGACAAGGACAGAGATAGTGCGATCGAACACATAAAATGCACTCAATGCAGGTGAATAGATTTTTTAGTGCTGATTCCGAGCAGCATTTCGGATTGGTTTTTATTGGAGGCCGATTTTATAGCCCGTTGGACGATTTATAAATTTTATATGAAGTATTCTTGCTGTTTTATTTTAAGTTTACTGCAGTAGAAAGAAGATTTCAAAGGAAGGAAAGTAGCCTAGCTTTGCTCTTAGGTAGTTTAAGTATTTATTTTAAAAATTTACCTCTGACATTTTATTCTCCTTATGAGTTCATCGGATATGCGAAAAAGCTGAGTGCTAGCTTTTGAGGTTCACGAAAAATGATGCCCCAAAGGACGATACATAACTAGTTACTTGCTGCGCTCGTTACCGACTTGGTTACTGTCCAAGTTTTTTAGCTATCACATGAAGGAGAATGTCAAGCGGCTACGGATAGAGGGAGATATCCTATCAAATTTCAAGATTGCAGTTTCAATCCAGGTTTAAGCTACCAATATTGCTTGAGTGTTTGATTGTATGAGCACCTTAGCAACCTAATTACGGCGTGAGATAATGTAATACAGCAGTCCAAATAATCTAAGTAGACAGACCAATGAATTCATAATTAACATGCCACAATATAGACCTAGCACGAATATCCGAATAGGCAGACGTCCGCTGTCCAGCCGATCGTTCCCTAAGGACGGAAGGAACAAATCTGGCACTTTCCTTACTTCACAAAACGAGAAAACATCGTATTTATCCATGTGCGGATAAAAACAAGGAAGATATAGGAATAGGAGTAATAACGCTCCCTTGAGGAACACTAATTGCTGTTCCGATTGGTTTCACTCCCAAGTTTTGCGGGATAAGTGAATTTTGTTAATCCACTGATTGGTTTCGTAGTGACAAATATGTTTTGTTGAATAGATTTACTGCCGCTATTACTATTTGATTCTCGTATAATTAATTCGCAATCTTGGCAGTTCTTAATGGAGTCGAATAACATTCATTGTTTGCTTCTTTCATCTTCTGCTCCTCTTTTCGTTGTGAAACAAAGTTTATTCAGATTGGTTTGTATCAAGTAAATAATATTTCACAAATCCTAGGTGTGTACATAAATTATGTCTGTTAATTCATAAACAAGTGTTTTCATAACCTTCCGTACGCTTTATACTTGTATTACAAGAGCATTAGTGTCACGATAACTCACAAGGTAGAGTCTATTTGAAATTAAATGCTAATATTAGTATTTACAATTACATAAGGAAGAAGGAATGTTATGTTAGCAGGTATGTTATTCTAAGTCGGAGTTTGGAACTCGCAGTGTTAACCTTAACCACACATTTAGCGGGTGAACATAGAATTTAACGCTGTATTTTAATGACTTAGAAACAGGCGTTTTAGGTTAGACGAAATAACGGGTTTCATTCAAACTACAAAAATTCTTAGGGTTAAGATTCCTAATAATAGAATCTGTAACCGCAAATCCAAAGTGAGCAAGCATGGTTATTAATACTCAATTCTTCTTATATAGAAAGAGGTCACTGTCCACCTATGAGACGTTAACAGTAATAACAGTCTGGTATTATACATATTTTTTCATACGTATCGAAAATATACAAAATTCTGAAACCGTTACTATTTCACTGCAGTTTTCCAGGAATTTTGCCCTGCATTTCGGGCTTCATTCATTATTCCCTCAATTAGTTTTTCCTCGTACGTTCACGGCTCCCTCTAACATGAAATAGAGCGAAATGCAAACTTCTTGTCATGCTCCAATAACTTAATTTAGTGACATAACACTGCGAAAAGTGTAGGCCTTGAGTTCTGCTTAGGATTAAAGATTAACGCTCTAGTTGTCTTAGTATGAAGTAATGAGTAAATGTTTGGTATTACAGCTTTGATGTGTATCTCAATTTAACCATTATACAGCATTTTTTTACTCATGATACAAAACAAAATAAATTTTGTGCAAAAAAGAGTAAACCTCTTTGCATGATCAATGAAAAAATGTCTTCTATTTTGATGCTAGGTATATTATTAAGGCTCTTATCTGAACTGTCAACCTCTTTTGGGTATAAAAATATTGTTATAATTTTATTGTGTAAATAGCCATCGCTGTGTTTAAGTGCCTTGCTCTTAATAACTTTACACATTTGTCTTCTACCAAGCCATTCTCAATTTATACCTATTATTTTATACTATCAGTCTCACCGAATTATACTAAAATATAACAGATGAATTTTCTATTTACAAAACCACAAAATCATAAAAGCCTCCAACTTCATCCAGCTCAAAATAAAACCTTAGTACTTAAATAAGATAAATAACTGAAACAACTAGCTTTAACAGTTTTGTATTCACAACCTCCACAGTGGGATAAGCTGCTAAAATTCATAAAATACTGTACATTGTAGAAACTACAAAAATCCGCGGAGATACGAATAAAAATAAATGTACCGTACTCGTTTCGAAGCTTACAATGAAATTTTTCCTTTGTAGTATAAAGTGAACATTCTGGATCATAACGTTTAACTGCACTTATGGAATTAACTATTAGAGAGTAATATTTTAACTTAGTAACCGTTTTACCTGGTTTAGTGGAGTTTCCTTTAAAAGTATTTTTAGATCTTAGGTTATGAAAATGGTGGACCGAATGGCAAAGCTTTTAGAAAGTTATGAGATTGGTCTGGTTCAAGTTTGATTCGATATTTTTTGCTCTTTCTTCTTCTTCTAGCGATGCCTCTTCAACAAGTGAAGGTTAGCGATCAGCTTGTTGTAGTCCTCCTGGTTGGCACGGGGGAACAGCTATACTACGCTAACTATTCCTTAGCACTTAGACCTTCTTTAACTTGTCGTTATGTTCATAGGAATGTATGAAACGAAGATCATAATACGATGATTGTAATTAAGTGCAATGAGTTCTATCCTATAAAAGGCACCAACCTTTTTCTGAATACCACCAAGTATCAATGTTAAGAGAACTGAATCACTCGAAACCTTGACATCATAATTATCAAATCACATTGCCAAACTTTAGAAACAATTTTATACAAAAAGACGGTCATTCAATGTTGATACCGATGACCTTAGCGATATTGCAGAATTTACCTACAAGCCTAATATGTACACAAAAGAAACGCAATAAGACCAATAGGTAATCCCGGGGTGACCTCCAAAAAGTTTGGACTAATCCAGGGAATATGACACCTCTCTGATAAGCCCTTTTATCCTCACCAGGTTTAATTGAGTTACACAATACACGTCTATAGATTGTTCTATAAACTATGCCTAACTTTGGCCAAGCATCTTTAATTTGATACTACACAACACTTTACCCTGATCTGACTATTTAGGGTAGGTATTCGAACCATACGGACAGAAAAATGGGTGAGTTAAGAAATTAAGGTTATCCTCATATGAGCATCTATTTTATTATTTGTATTTTTAGGTTCAAATCAATTCTTACGAATATCAACGTCAAAATCAACCCTAGAGAAATTAACACCTCTAGGTCATCGTCTATTTTATCAGTCAAATCTAAAAAGTTAACCAACCTTTTTCATACCAACACACCATCATAATTGAATTCCACATAAAGCCGATCCAAAACCGTTTACCGTAGTGAGGTCGTTATCCATTCCTGCACGCGTTCCCATTTAGTGCCGACTAATAGTTAATGAGCGAGCAATGTATGACTATGTGTTATTCAGCCGTATCTAACTTGTTTGCTCGCTAAATTAGCCTCGTGCATTATGTATGGATTGTCACGCTGCTCTCCGTTTTGGTGTAGGTAGACTTGTAAGTTCTAGTCTATTTGGAGTGTATTTGTTACGTGGGCTGCTTAGAAAATATTGTAGTGATGTTCGCGTTATTAATCATTTCACCACTTGTTTTAAATTTATCCCCTAATGAGTGAAATAGGTAACTTGGATTTTACTGACTAAGCAAAAAAAGGCGTTTTCAAAAAATATACGAGTTTACTATTTGACTTGATGGCTCAAAAATATTCTTCATTCCTGTATGCACAATGTAACAAACAGCCAGGAACCAAAAAACCTTTCTAAAACCGTAATTTAAACCTCACATATTATAGTCCCCAGAACTACAAAGCTACGAACCCACAGGCGAAATTCACAACACTTACAAACAAAACAATATGAAACAAACTTAATTAGGGCACGGATAATTTCCCCCACTCTATTAGGCCGGATCCTACAGCTACCAATAAAATATTTGAACTGTTCACGGAAACGGTTGCGATTGTTTTAATACGGACTGACGTACATTTGTTAGGCTCTCTAGATTGAATTCATTCGCAGTCGGTTTAATTAATTCCACTGCAGATGTACTGGTGTAGGCTTGAAAGGAATCTCGTGTTTTTCTCTTGTTCCATGGAATAGGTGCCTTGTGTGGGTCAGTTGCAGGTGGTTATTCAATTATGAAGCTTTTGTTGCTCGATTGCACTGTTTCTTCTTTATCTCAATCAAGCTGTATAAAATACCTTTTGTTCGATACATAGTATTCTTCAGAAATGGTCCTCAATAACTATACTGGAGATTAGTACTCCCAAATGATCTTCAAAGAATCTCTCTGAACAAATGTCCTTTATGTTCTATCATGAAATTGCTTGTATTTGCTATTCTAGATTCTAAAACAAAAGACTTTCTACCATTAAGCACTCGGCAAATCGTAAAGCAATCATTTGAATGTCTATACCAGACTTTATATTATACGTATTCATTACAGCTTCATACATTAAGTTGAGTACGTGAAATGTAGGTACACATGTACTGGCATTAAGTACATTAGTAATTAATGCGTCTGGAATGAGGACTGACGTATTACATATTTAAATTTGTTGCCATGTTTCATGTGGTCGCAAGATTTCTCTTATATTTGCTCGTTTTATAACATGCCATTAAATTGGCTGTTTATACAAGGAATTTCAAATGCAGGAGACTGTTTATTTGGGGTACAAGCTTGATGTGTTTAATGTGGCTGAGGATGATGATATAAATATGTGTGAAGCTAGCAAAAGATGTTTTAATGTAAAAGAGGTCACGGGTATTGGTGATATGGAAATATGCAAGTCTATAAACTATTTATTGTAACAATCAGAGGCTTAAAAGCAGTATCAATGATGTTGTTTTTATACCATTATTTTTACAAATGATTAAAATCAGTTCAGCAAGACATAAAACTAAGACTCTTGTTTATACAAAATGTTCCAATACTAAGCACAAATTTAAAAGTTCGCAAGTTATATGCGACCCAAAGTGTACATATCGTCGTCGTAACTTTCCGGCTGACTATAAATAACTGAGTTTTCCAACAGAAATCCTCCGTTACATTGATCGATTAGGGGATTAACCCTTGGACTGCATCTGGCCTACAACCCTCTAGTCAGGGGTAACCAACCTTTTTTAACCATCGGCGCTGTTAGCAAGCTCACCAGCGCCATTTGTCACGATGCCCTACATATTTGATGTGCGTACAGTTGAAAGACAAGAAACCAGCAATAATAGTAGTAGCACAAATAAATATAATCAGCACAAAGTACGAACTCTCAAAATATTGTTGGTTTAAAAACCAAAATTGCTACAGAAATTTTAGGCTTCGAATGACAGAGTTTCAACTTCATCCTCTTTCTTAATTTTCGACGTCGCAGTTTGGGAGCCCCTGACCCTAGCCTTAACATACGTCTATGTATATCCCAGAATTTTGTTTGGAACTGGATTTTTTGTTGTTGATCGATCGGAGACTTCAACGGAACTTTAACCCCTCAAATACCGTTGAGGGTTGAACTTAGTTAAAGGGTTCCGGAACCTGTACCTTGTGAACAAAGTATCAGATATCGCATCTTGTTTTTAATAATAAAATACTTTTTTATCTAAAATTATCAACTTTTAGACAAGGAAATCTCTTTCCTTTTGTACATGGAAGGCTTTTCCTAGTAATGGTTTTTTTTGCCGCTATAACCAATTAGAAACTAACTCATGGTTATAAAAAACCACATACGGACAGAAAAAAATGTTTTCAAATGTCCCTTCTCTTTATTAGTAAGATTCCCAGTTTGGACAATATTTACGAGGCCTATAAACTATTACATACCTCTCAGGGTTCTTGAGGTCATAATGTCGGTTTTATAGCTTAGTTTTTAGCAATAACATTTCGGGTACACGATAAAACACATTTTATCTACCTGTGCGGTATTTCTATAAAGACGGTTAGAGGTATTTTAGATCATAAATGTTTAGAAATGTACGTATTTTCTGTCTAACATTTGATTAGAATGTAATTTGAGCTTTCCCTAGTTGGTCTTTCACATCTATCACTTCTCCCTGCATCAAAATGTTTAACTTTTTCAAAAAAGCCAGAAAATTCTCTAAAGAAAGTAGAGTCGAAAGTATGGCAAGATCGCATATTTTTCTAATTATACAATTTCTTTTTTGTAGCTCTTTATTTCCAAAAACAGAAGCGGTACTTCAAATGACATCGGGCTCTGTTTTATCACCTTGTGTTATATTAATCTAAACGTAAAATATGTAACCTGATGATAATCAGATAGCGACCAGTTTAGTGTGTCGAGGTTCAACGCCAAGGCTGCGACTGGCACATCGGACCATCGGACAGATGTCTCTGGACCTACTTACAAGTGATTTACATTACATTGCGGTCCGTATCACGAAATATAGACATGTATAGAAGGGATACGAAATTATTTTAAATCGCTGATGTAAAAACGAATACTGAACATGCAAGCTAGTAGATAATACAATGTGTGTATAATTATGTATAAGTTTGCTATGGGATAGAACGGATAATTTCAAATTACATTAAACTCCCATCCACTCAAAACAACTCATGTCAGTTTCTATTTAGTTTTAAAATACAACAGTAAGCTGGCCAGTACCGTAACACAGTTTGAATGGAATATTCAAACGTGTATGGCCAAAGAATTCACTCGGCGGATGTTCGTGACAGCTGTTTTGACACCTGCGGGACCTGAGCTGGTCTTGCCACCGGTAAAAATAGCATAATTGATCATTAGCCTTTGTGTATTATTGTCATTGTAATTAAAAGTAAAATGAATTGAATGAGGTTAATTATATTAATGTAATTGGTTATTTATCTTTGCATCTCACTCAGGCAGTGAGCGTTAATTGTTAGAATGTTTACAGTAGCCTCTATGTGTATAAGTACCGCGGAAAATCTTGTTAAACACAAAGATACACGCACGCACGATAAAAGTGTAACCCAGACTGTCGAGCACTTAACTTAATTAACTGGGGTACCTCAACTTTATCTTTTCATAAAATCTCATTGTTCATATTCCTAAAGCCTAACAAAATTCTATTTTTGTTTTGAAAACAAAGCCGTGGTCCGCCCCTCGTGTTATCGTCATCACAACACATAATCTGGCGTGACGAACTCGAGATAGTCTGCTCTGATAACACTCAGTATTAGCACACTTTTCCGACTGTGCACACATCTATTACTAAAACACCTTATTTTATCGAAAAAAAAAGTATTACGACATGTTACGTCACATTGACAGTGACGTTTATCAGTGTTGCCAGTGTTAGTGTTAAAATGGCGAAGGTTCTGCAGACGTTGAACGCGTATTTACTGGATACGACGCGATGTTGTATGAGCGTGGATCGCCTCAAACACTTCTGCTTGTGTCGTAGATACGAGGAAGACAATGAGGTAATGTTTCACGCAACGTTATTGATGTTAGAAAATACGTCATAAGTCTGCATTATGGAATGAATGGCAATTTGCATGATTGCCGCGGAGTTTTCTTCTGGTCAGTGGTTATGAATGTCAGCTATTTATACTTACAGATAACACGTTAACATGCGATTGCATTTGCGTGGAAAATTTCTCAGGTCAACGTCGCGCGTCGTACAAAATACTGAATCATTTTTTTAAATACTTTTTCCATGTTCAGTTTCATGAATACCTCACACTCTTTCATGCGAGTACTCTCACCTTTCTTTGTGAATAGGAAGTGTTAAAGATACGATGCTTGCGGTATCTTTATTATTTTACAATTTTAGTGCAAAACTTCAACAGTCACGATTAGTTTCGATCGTGAGAGTACACCTGAGTAGCATGACGGACGGCAATTTATTATTACAGCATACTTTTCTACACCGTCATGCCTTTAGTTAAACGGCTAGAAACTTAATTTCTTAGGCTTTAGAAATCCAGGTGTATTTGTTTACCTACGTAACATTGAGTTATACACCGTGATTTTTAGGTCGTTTTAAAAAAGTCGTCCACACAATGTATCCGTCATAAAATACCTCTAGGCGCGAATATATTTTTTTTATCATTAATTAAAATAATATGCATGAAAAAAATAAATAATACATTGGAAATATGAAACATCCTGTTAAAAATGTTTACGTATCAAACTGTTGAAGATACATGCTACATACTTACTGCGAACATTATGATTGCAATAGTAAGACAGCTGTTTTACGCTAAGGTGAATGACCTATGATAAGACGCCGCCGCGCCGCCCGCGCGGCCCCTTTGGCACAAGGCTCGGACCGCGCTCACTACAGAGTGTTCGTAATACTGCCTTGTGTCATAATAATGAATAATATTTTTATTCATTCAAATCTTAAAAAAACATATTTTTTTTATTATAATCGTTTACTAGTCATTGGATACATGAACTGGGCTGCTTTTTTAAAACGACCTAAAAGTCACGGTGTATACGTGTTTGATCTACAGATATTTGTCCAAGTCTTAGACTAATGTATGCGATAATTCAGCTGTAAAACGAACTAACTCAACACAGAATGACTCGGTCGTTTCTTGTTTAAATTTGTGTAAATTTTTGCTGCGGTTTTATATTTTCAAGTCACTTGAAACTATGATGACTCTACCTTAAAAGATTTTGGGAATTTGTTCGATATTTTCGAAAATTAAATCCTGCTTTCAAACTTCACAGACAGCGACAGATTTATACTTGACTAAAGTAGGTAATAGTGTGGTAACAGCACCAGTTATATTGTTTTTCTAGTATATTACGTAGTATTGCTAGAACTAACTACAACCTAGTTAGGTTTACTTTCCCTTCAGTCAATCGTGACTGTTACAGATAATAGCTAATACTTGTACGTATAGACAGGCAGAAAGTTTAATTGGATATCGACTAACATTGATTTGATTAACACGGATTAAATGGGATGAAACGGTTCACATTACATCCCCTTCACATGATAATCTATACTAATATTATAAAGAGGTAAAATTTGTAAGTTTGTATGTAGGGGGTAATCTCTGGAACTAATGATCCAATCCTAAAAATGTTTTCACTGGTAGAAAGCTACATTATTCCTGAGTGCTATAGGCTATAAATTATTTTTATAACATGTATATTAACCGAGATATCACAACTTTTGTCTAGCAAGTCGGAGAAAAATTGCTCATAAAACAGAAACATATGCATGCGCTGCCTAAACAGTTGCTTAAAATTGAAAACAATGTATGGCAATCTGATTTGTCTTAATGATTTCTACAAAAAAGTCCGCGACACCATATCTCTATCTTTTATATTTTACCTTTTATACGTCTTTTAACGTAAAAAAAAAAATCGGCTTACTTACTTTGGTTGATTATCTATACTAATATTATAAAGCTGAAGAGTTTGTTTGTTTGTTTGTTTGAACGCGCTAATCTCAGGAACTACTGGTTCGAATCGAAAAATTCTTTTTGTGTTGAATAGACCATTTATCGAGGAAGGCTTTAGGCTATATAATATCACGTTGTAAATATTAGGAGCGAAGAAATAATGGTAAATGTGTAAAAAAACGGGGATAATTTTTCATTCTTGAGGGCTTCTGTTGCGTGCGCTGCGAAAACGGTTCAAGATACACACAATATATGTATGTAAGAATTATTCCTATTGAAATGATCTAAAAAAATGTCCCGGACAGTATATGTCTATCTTTTAAGATTAACTCACTAGAACCGTTTTTATGGTAATCAAATTCGATCGAAATTAATGCATCAACGCACAGCCCAAACTACTGGACGGATCGGGCTGAAATTTGGCATGCAGGTAGATGTTATGACGTAGGTATCCGCTAAGAAAGGATTTTGATAAATTTTACCCCCAAGGGGATAAAATAGGGGATGAAATTTTTTATGAAACTTTGTCAAAATTAAGCCGATCGGGCTGAGACTTTACATGCACATGGTACTATAACGTAGGCATCCGCTAAGAAAGATTTTGATAAATTCCACACATAAGGGGATGAAATAGGAGATGTTTGTAGAAATCTTCTTAGATTTTTGACTAGCCATGACTATAAACAAGTCTCAGGGGCAAACTCTCAAATTTGCGGGTATTGACTTGAGAGAACATTGCTTCTCTCATGGGCAGTTCTATGTTCCTTGCTCACGAGTAAGTTCTCCCAGTAGCTTGATAGGTTTAGCGCCAAATGACAAATTAGTTAGGAAAATTGTGTACAAGGAAGTTTTGTAGGCCCTAATTTTTACACTAACTTGCTAAACAATAATACTTCTTAACGCGTGCGAAGCCGCGGGCAAAAGCTAGTACCTAATAAATTATAATATCCATACCCTTGTGTATCGTATATAGAAGTGATCTAGTAGGAAAGTAATACTTTTTTATTTAGTATACTTGAAATAGTATATGAAAATATAACTTCGTCTTTTTTTATAAAGTTGACAAATAACTTTCAATGCTTCTTGCAATAATTTCTGCCAGTGACTTGGAGTGCAACCTCCTTCTTTCAAATGTAATAATGGTAGTCACTCGAAGGATATATCAATGTATTAACTTCTAATTGTAGATATAAAACGTTTAGTTAATCAGACAGGTATTATTAGTTGCTACTGTTCAAAATTTGTTAACATTAATTCTTAATTATTCAAAGTACGAAAGCTTATTATTCTAAAAGGCACTTTATGGCTATGCAAACAAATACTATATCAAGTTTGATATTATTTATCAGATAAGTTTCTAATTATTTCATTAATTTTCTACATTGATAGATAAGAGCACGATATATTGATATTAACTATGAGTAATATTGCAGTATCTAAACTGATTTTGCTAGATATTATAAATAATATTCAGATAAGTATGTTTTATTGCTTATATCTTATTTGGTAAATACCGTAAAAATGCGACCTATGGATCCAGGTGCAAAAACTTCTGTGTAGGCAAACCTGACTAAACCTTACGATTACCTACTTATATTAGTAACACTAGCTTTTGCCCGCGGCTTCGCACGCGTTAAGAAGTATAATTGTTTAGCAAGTTAGTGTAAAAAATTAGGGCCTACAAAATTTCTTTGTACACAATATTCTTAACTAATTTGTCATTTGGCGCTAAAACTATCAAGCTACTGGGAGAACTTATCCGCGGTATTGGGGGTAGAATTTATAAAAATCCTTTCTTAACGGATACCTACGTCATAACATCTACCAGCATGCCAAATTTCAGCCCGATCCGTCCAGTAGTTTGGGCTGTGCGTTGATAGATCACTATGTCAGTCACCTTTGAGTTTTATATATATAGTAGACAACGAACAATTTAAACAACAAATACAATGAAAACAACGAAAATTTCCTTGTGCAACGAAAGTACAAAGTGAAAAATCAAGCTATTTTATTGCGGGGTATAACACCTCGGTACGCGCGATCGCAAGTTCCGTCGTGATACCTCGTCCCGCGCCCCTCACTGCAACTCGCCCCGAGAGCCGCGTGCCGTGTGTATAAAAAATATTCGTGCGTACTTTTTAATTTCACGATATATCAGAAACTATTCATCCGATTTATAAACTGTAAAAGACAAATATTATCTCCATGATATGACCTTTTTTTTGAAGTAAGTTTTAGACGTAAGAATTAATATGGTAGTACTAAAATCATGCTAAGAAAACATGTCTTATTTTTTTTATCTGTTTAGCCTCATCATGGATTTCCCCTAAAAGATAGATATAGGGCATCGCGAACTTTTTTGTAGGTCTATAGGAGCCCTACATTTTCGTAGTACATAGTATTCATATATACTTGAGTATTTCGGCAGCGTATGCGATAAAAGTGATTTAGCGGTAATTTTTTTCCGACTTACTTGACTAATATCCTTATTTGAAGATAACCGAGAGAAGTAGGGTGATTTCATATAGCCCATGGCAATTCGGAATGATGTAGCTTTCTAACAGTGAAAGAATTTTTAAAATCGGTTCAGTAGTTTTGAAGATTAGCGCCGACAAACATACAAATATACAAACTTACAAACTTACAAACTTACAAACTTACAAACTCACAAACGCTTACCTCTTTATAATATTAGTATAGATTAAACAAAATTTACAAATACTTCCCGCAAGGTAACTGTGTCTAGGTAATTTAAATTTGTTACTTCTAACAATAACGAAAACTTGAATGTAAATTTACATCATCCTGTCAAATCTATTAGCAAAATTAACCTCTTAAATCTCAATAGGTACTATTCTTGAAACCTTCACCCTTCCTCGTTCACTACACTCTATCATTAATACGTTATATCGGTGTAATGAAGCCGGCTATTGCAATAGATGGCCGCAGCATTGTTATTAATGATCTGGAACACCAAATTAACGTCTCTAAACCCGGCTATTAATACTAAAGTCTGTTGAGCTACTTTTCTGTATTCTTCTATGTTGTTGAAGACATTTTCACTGTACTGTATGTTATTTGTGATAGATAATTGAAGTTTTTTATAAAAAAATCCTAAATCAGGTCTTCTTTTATGGTACTGTAAATTATAGTAATCTTTTATTTGATTTTTGTGTTGTGGAAGGTATTAAAATACTCGTATCTATAACTATAGATTCTCAACTTTTCGCAAAATTAAATTCAACGCATCTATCGGTTTTCTTAACTTATATTTGGCAATGTATCCCCGATCCTATTACCAAATTCCAGGGGTGAATAAATGTACGAGGAATCCTCGTGATATCATAGTAATACATTATTATAAACGGTTTCATATTACTTTGTGACAGTCTTTGTTAGGCTGTCACAGCTCACTCCGGCCTTATCTCTTTGTCTGATATTTTACAATTAGATCTAAGGGGCTACCATCTTCTCTAAAAGTAATGTTATTATAGTTGTGGAAGCGGGACAGAGCAATACACGGCGTAGAGCTGCGTCTTTTTTTTACAACTGAAATATGTTACTTTAAGAGAAAGCCTCTATGTTCATGGAAACGCCCGTATTGAAACTACTAAGATTTTTTTGCCAGAAAAGCGGAACTGTTCAAAATTTCAGTCACATTATTAGCTTTAATTAGTATTAATCCCTGGGTTTTTCTGTCATTTACTCTATTCCCACTGCAGTTGCTAACTCTTACTAAAGCTCAGGTATTAACCCATTTTATTTTTTAAAAACAGTCAAGATTGTTTTGCCACTGCAATCTTCCCAGCTACCACGATATCGTTTTAACAGTGACCAAAAAGTTGTGGACACGTGACAGCGCAATACACGGTGTGTAGCGGCGTCTCTCTTCCACAACTGCAATGATATATTACTTTATGGTAGTAGACCTGCTAATGCATTTAAAGACAAAACAAAACACAGCTACTTCTAAGTAAGCACTGTAAACAGTTACAGCCATGATGTTTATACGTCTAAACTGTTAGAACTTATTTAACGTAGCGGCAACTCACAAGGGACGAACATTCGGAATAAAAAGTTTCGCCCTTCTTTAGGCCCTGCTCCCAAGCTGCCTCTTAGTCAATTTACATTAAAATCCGTCCAGTGTTGTGTCATGGGAGACGAAAGTTGTTTTCTCATCACACTAATACTTTAAAGGCGAAAGTTTGTGAGTGTTTGTTACTTTGTCAAGCTTAAACTGCTGGACCAATTTTGTTGGAATTTGGATGATTTTCTGCTGACGTGATTATCGTATTAGAACCTTTTTTTTATCGAAAAAGCTGGGTATTTCAATGGCTTGAGCAAGTTACTGTGTGTCTCATCGCGAGTTACAGCTAATTTAAGCTTATAAAATAGATTGGTATTTATTATGCTATAAGTTACACTAAATGATTATAATTTAAGCACTTAACTAATTGAATAGGTTAAATTTTAATGTGTGCCAGTCAGACCAAACACAGATAAAAGCGCGAATAATTAAAAGACTGGTTGGTAATTCAATATAATTGATTAATTGCCAACATTGTTTGATGGTTATTAATAATTGGTTTCAATCGAATTATCATTATAAACAAGCTACGACTAATTTAATTTGTAAAAGCAAATTATTAATATGTGTTCCGCTTCGGTTTGAGGTTATTGACCTTGTTTTAATATGACAAGTTTGCATTTGTTTTAGCGATAGTTTCATGGTCATATATTGCAAATCAACTAGTTTTGAATCACCGTTAAGCGTCGTGCTATCTCCGTCCTTTTAGTAAAATAGGGACAAATAGATATTTACGTAGGTCTTGAACTCATTGATTTAGTATAATAATATGAGAATTAGACTAATTAGAAAATGTTTTAATAGTGCATATACATATCAATAAAGGAATACATAGTAATATCCGTAATGTTATTAGTTAACGACAACTTTCTTATAGTTCTTTAATTTTTACGTATTGCTAAGCTGGCTACAATACTCCTGAGTCCACTACATAATCCCCTTTTCTAACACGTTGGCTTGCAGGTATCGTAAGTTGATATGGTAACAAATGAAGTAATACACTTTACAAAGACGAGGTCCTCAAGCAAACTGTCCAAATGTCATATATTTTAAGAGACAGGTTTTCTGCGAATAGTTTTTAATTGTGAGACATACCTATTCGTTATCCTCTTTTACCACTTACGTTCGAAACCTACTTCAAACGTGTACTTCCCCTGATAAAGTTTATCGCAAAAACAAAAATACTTCATATTCTCAGTTTCATAAACATCCTGTGGGATTTCTATATCTCTAAAATGATACTAAATCGGTCGTATCACTTAGCATATTATTTATTCAGAATGAACTTGATTTACTTTTTTTATTAAATAAAGTACGCTTATACAAATACTCATCAATAGGACTAAGGAAGCACTTGCTAGAGTCGCGCAGATCATGCGAACGTTATCCCGAGACTCCGATATAGATATTCCCACGCTATGCCCTCGGCGTGGGCTGAAGTCATTAGTGTTTCACCCTGGAGAACAAAGACTTGGGCTATGGAAGCAAGATGACACAACACAACGTAGAGCGGCGTCTCTCTTCCACGATTGCGGCTAACACCTTGGGATATTACCCCCCTCCCCTACTTAACCAGGTCTATACATTATATAAGCCTACATATCGTGTTACGTCTTCACAAATGCATCTCAGGTGGTCACCCTACCCACATGACACGGATATTTAGAGCCGCTGTCGCATCGATCCGAGATAATATGATACAATCGTTATCTATCGATAAAACGATTCACATTCTCGATACAAACAGGTATCTCTTCAAACTGATAAACATACTCCGATATTCATGACTTACGAAGTTCATTGATAGCAGATCAAATTTGGAAACTGAATTGTATAAAATACGTTTATATCGAATTTTCCTCAAATACTTGAACTAAACTTCATTTTAACAATCTCTTTTGCAAGATCTGTCGCATTCAATAAATCGTATAAAACAAAGTTGCTTTCCGCTTCTGTCTGTCCCTATAAATGCTTAGATTTGTAATACTAAGGATTTTGATACTGTTTTTTTATAGATAGGATGTTTCAAGGGTTTAAATATTTATCATACATCAGTACTGCACCTGGACAAAGCTAGGGCGGATCGTTAGTTATAACGTAAAGTTTTAGTTTTACCTCAAAATTCTGAAACAACTAAACATTAACGTACTAAAATGTCATCCTGTCGCTACTTAACAACTACTTAGCAAAACACTTCAGAAACTTATTGACAGTTCATATTTTGCCATCGATGTCTCGTACCATTCGACGAAGAATGTAAGTAAAGCAGATGGCGATCATTATCTGACGAATGTTGTGCGGTATAACCGGAAACGTCCGAATGCCCGGCTAGTTGTGAACCTGACCGGAGCCTTAATTGTGAACTTGTTTCGCTTCGACTTGGACTGAATGACTCATGAGATGACAAATTTATACTTTAAATTAGTTATTTTATGTTTGAACCTTTGATTGTAATGTTTCTTCATTCAGCCCTATAGACCCCAAACAGTTAATTTCCTACGTCTTTTCGTTCAAAAGTGTTTAAGTGATGAAATTGGCATGTAACTAGGTAACTATAGAAGAACAAAGACATTTTTCATGAAGTAAATTTGATTAGCAATTTATTTTTTAAATGAACTTACCTTTCCTAAAACTAAAACTAACTTTAAATTTATTCCGACCTACACTAAAGCTACGTAACTTTCTATTTATTTTCCAATTCTATTTCTGTTAAATCATCATCTTAGACTTCGTACAAGTCTAATATCATCAAGATTCCCCAACTTCCACATAAACATGAGAGATAGAGCAACTTTTTCTCATAACACTTTATTATTTCGTATTTCGAGATACGAAACGACAGACAGACGTATAAAACGAGTGATGAATGACATCAAAAGCTTCAAGCCCCACAATCTGGAAGGCGACACTAAAAATAACTCGTCCCTTTGAAATGTCATGACTTTTGACATTTCATGTGTTGTCACTGGTGTCAATATCAAGGTGGGATACGATGACAATCGTTTAGTAACAGACCGACAATCGTTTGAATATGTATCGAAAGCTAGAATATTTTTACTAAACTGTTTTTTCGATCGCGTATTTCTTTGATTTTCATTCGTCAAATAGCGTAACAGTTTGCCTTTATTGTTGTTTCTGGAAATTCTTATTGCTATTAGTCCAACATTACTTAGTTTAATACCTACGCAGATGAGATAATTTCTCTACAGAGAACTGATGCTAACTTGTGAATATTCTTTTTTTTAATACTCAATGTTTTAATAAGTAATATTAGCTTTTAAAATTCGAGGCGTGAGAAAAAAATATCACGTGAACTTTCGATCTTAATATGGAACAATGTGGTGTGGTCAGCGTTTTTCACAATGATCTATTAACCATTTATAACCCAGAGTCATCTCAGGAATAAGAAAAACACCGAATTAAAACAATGATCTTATTTTTTATTATTTTTCCCGATATTAGTCGGCGGATATTAATTTTCTCTCGCTTTTAATTAGGGGTGCAGACAACTGCTTGGCGGTGGCCGGATATTGGAGCATGATAAAGTGTCCCTCAGGGCTGCGGAACTTTACCCAAACATTTATATTAATTGTAATGAATGAATTTGGCTCCAATACGCATGCGCGGGCTATTGCCGCCACTCCGCTACGTTGACATTCCATTTCACACTTGATTTGCTGAATCTTGTTCTGTCGATGTCATCCTTATTACTTCTGATCTCCCTAAAGGCAAAGTATATTTGGATATCGATATTTCCTGATTACAACCAATGTATAAACAGCTACTACACTTATAAGCCAAGATTCTTCTTTCCAAAATAATGTAAAACTTCGCATCATACATTTAGAAAGTTCAGCAATGAACCAGTGTGGTTATGCTTAATATGTAAAAACATTTAACATAGCCACAGTACTTACACTGCCAACTCCAAACTCCAAAGTAAACGGACTA
The DNA here is from genome assembly GCA_941860345.1 of Chrysodeixis includens. NCBI lineage: Eukaryota > Metazoa > Arthropoda > Insecta > Lepidoptera > Noctuidae > Chrysodeixis > Chrysodeixis includens. The sequence continues at coordinate 1,334,796 of OW796101.1, forward strand.
ACTTTTCGGAATCCTAAATAATGAGCAATTCCTAAACAAACGTAAATTAAACTTGCTCCTAATAAACAAATAATTAAGACTTACTTTTTAAATGAGGACCAAGACTTGGTAATGAAATCGTGCCAGTATTTTATGCACGTAAATTGTCCTCTTAGAGATGCGAGTCCAGACTACTCGGGTAATCGAGTGAATTAAAATCGAGAAAGTATCGATAGGTATCCTAAAATTTTGTAGCCTATTCTAGTAATACAGATTCATGTACCAATACCGTTATCTTATGTATTTTAATCAGGCTTAATTACGATTCTTTTAGATCTCCCATTACATTTTATCGGGGTACAACGCGCGAAGTAAAAATCGATGTTCCAATAAAAGTTACACCCATAAAATCAATGTGTTCAAGAAATGAATTTTTCTTTACCAAAATTAATTGCTTGAATCAGCAGTTGAATATTTCTCGAGTCAAATAATCGAATAATTAACATCGCACCATCGCTCGGCGCTGAGCAGTGTTCACAGTGCCAGCAATTTATTTAATTTCACCTCATTTTGAAAAGAAATGAGTTCTGACGGCTATAACAGTTTGAATTCGTTTGTCATGGGTTTTACGTGAGCATTCTTACGTATATTTAGAACATCTATTCCGAAAAGAGACAATTTATCTCTGAATAGATCTGTATCTTGCGGGAATATTTTTTGTATTATTCTAACGTTATAGATTAGAGATTTTGTGTTCGTGTCAGGGAAATATGTGGCGTGTTTTGAATAAGTGAATTATGGTCATGTTGCTTTGATAGTGGGTGCGGGACAAAAAGGGAAATATGTATAAACCTGCTTTGTAACGGTCACTAGAATAAACATATACTGAACCTGTGTGATAAAAGAAAGGTACAAAGCCTAAAGACTTATAGTTACCTATTGACCTAGTTTTTGAATAAAACCTTTACAAAATTGCAGTTTTAATCTCCGTGAAATAAACAAAGTAAAATTAAGCACTGAAGTATCAGGCATCTCGCGTCGAGTTGTGAAAACTTCTTTATTTGATTCCTGAAGCGACGAAAAATGCTACAAGTACGGTCAGCAAAAATATCCCATGAAGACTCAGATCTGTTGAAGCTCCTGAATACAATAGTAATACAAGTAACTTAATATTTGAAAACTAAGTAGCTTAAATACTAGAATTCAACTAAAAACTTGCTAAACTTCAATATTAAAGATATTTCCCAAAAATTTTGGCAGGCAAATCTGCATTTGTCCGTCGTCTTTTGCTGCTGACCGTACCTAACATTGTTTGGCCAATAGTGTTTCAGTAATGCCCGCTTAAAAGCGCTCACGACTTCACAAGTATGTACCCGTTGTATACGGCTCGGCTTAAATGTTACTATTCTGTAGCCAGTGATATTACTATAAGTATTTACAATGATAGAAATAGTTTTAATGTTCCATACATCCAATCTTTTTCTTTTGAACTTATTAAATCGGAATAGTTTGTAGGCAAACATAAATGAATTTCATTTCAATTTGACTACAAACTATTCCGTTATTACAACTATAACTATTCATCTGTTCTGTAAGTAAGATAATTAGATCACTTTTCCTTATGTTATTTTTTTGAGCTTGTTCGAATCGAAATTGCCTAACCTGAGAAGAAGGTATTTCGTATGTTTTTATATAATTCTTTAAGAGATAGGTGCAAGTAAAACATAGGGAAATCACATGAATAATAAATAAGTGTGTCTGAATGAATTCTGGATGGATAAGAAACTTTTAAAAGTAAAACAATTATTGTCCAGGAATTTATCCTGGACAATAATTTTATCATCCGCCCTATTTGAAGCCCAAAAATGGTACTACGGTATTTGCAAATTTCGGCAAAGACATTTCAGAAGACATTTCATTTTCTAGTTTATCCTCATTTAAGCTGTTGTTTCAATATCAATCACTGCACATACATTGAATAGGACGTCGCTTTAGGTGGCTAAACAGCCGTCTCGTGTTGACTTCTAAAGGCGTGTCCACAATGACGCATTCACCGCGTGTGACGTCAAACGTTGAATATTGGCAGGAAATCTTGCGAGTATTATTGTTCAGGAATCGATAACCTGAATATTGAGGCTTCGGTTAAACCACACCGAAATTCTAAATCCCGACGATATTGTATGTTTCTGTAACGATGTTTGGATGGAACTCGCAGCTTTGTATGGGGATTTACGAAATGCCTCTTATTGCTCCTTTCTAGCTATAGAATATAGATATTATCAGATAAATATGTAATTCGATTTTATCTATTTAATGATTCATATATTGTGTGACGTCTGATAGGAGAGAATGGAAGAAAAAAAAACGTGTTGCGCCGACCCCAAGTAAAATGTGGTAAGGTCAGGAAGATGACGATGGTATTGTTTATCGCTAATGTCTCGGTAATAAACATCAAATAAATATTCGTGATACTTCCAAGGTTTAAGGATAGAAGCACAATCTCCTTTTTCGTACCTAAATAGTCCAAAATTGCATTTGTAATTATTATAAAACCTTGAGATATTTTTATATCTGTTAAAGCGACCTCAAAGGAATATTTTCATCACTACATAGTATAAAACAAAGTCGCTTTTTCTGTCATGTGTGTTGTATGTCCCTATGAACGCTCAAATCTTTAAAACTACGCAACGGATTTTGATGCGGTTTTTTTTAATAGATAGAGTAACTCAGGAGGAAGGTTTTTATGTATAATATCATCCATTAAATAGTGGACAAATACTGTTATTTTTGAGGTTTCTAATGTGATGTCGCAAATAATTACATTTTTTCCGCTTACATTGCAAACGCAGGCTGAATCCTACGAGATTTATCAAAATAATGTACTAAGTATTGTACACAATGAAAAGGTGTACAGAAAACTCCGCGATGGTATATGTCTATCTCTTATGGATATCCCACAATAACATTTTTTTGTCATTTACTTTTTACGACAAATAATGACTAATATTCGAAGCGATTTTAACCAATACAGCATTAATCCTTATCCAATTAAATACCTTAAATACATTGTTGATTTAATATAGATCTATTTGGCCTTTTACAGCATCTGATTTAAATCAATATTTTTGAAGATGTACAGATTTAAAAATTGCGGAACGTAGCGTTTACGGCGACGCGGCGCGGCGGCAGCGTGCCTATAAATAGCGCGTCGGAGGTAAATGTAAAAAAAATGTAAAAAAAAGTAAAAATGTAAAAAAAAGTAAAAATGTTAAAAAATTGTAAAAATGTAAAAAAAAAGTAAAAATGTAAAAAAAAGTGAAAATATTGTGTATAAAAGATATTCCAAAGATAAGGAAAGGGGAATTGTTTTAAGTACTCCAAAAACGCGTGCGGGCTACGGGCAGTAAATGAATAAATCAAATCTACTGGATTGATTTTATCATTTTTTCAGTGACTTACATATTTTAAACCCGTGCAAAGCCGGAGCGGGCCGCTATGTTTTTTTATAAACAACGTTCACAGTTTTTCTGTAGCGTATTTAATAGTATAAAACAAAGTCGCTTTTTCTGTCATGTGTGTTGTATGTCCCTATGAACGCTCAAATCTTTAAAACTACGCAACGGATTTTGATGCGGTTTTTTTTAATAGATAGAGTAACTCAGGAGGAAGGTTTTTATGTATAATATCATCCATTAAATAGTGGACAAATACTGTTATTTTTGAGGTTTCTAATGTGATGTCGCAAATAATTACATTTTTTCCGCTTACATTGCAAACGCAGGCTGAATCCTACGAGATTTATCAAAATAATGTACTAAGTATTGTACACAATGAAAAGGTGTACAGAAAACTCCGCGATGGTATATGTCTATCTCTTATGGATATCCCACAATAACATTTTTTTGTCATTTACTTTTTACGACAAATAATGACTAATATTCGAAGCGATTTTAACCAATACAGCATTAATCCTTATCCAATTAAATACCTTAAATACATTGTTGATTTAATATAGATCTATTTGGCCTTTTACAGCATCTGATTTAAATCAATATTTTTGAAGATGTACAGATTTAAAAATTGCGGAACGTAGCGTTTACGGCGACGCGGCGCGGCGGCAGCGTGCCTATAAATAGCGCGTCGGAGGTAAATGTAAAAAAAATGTAAAAAAAAGTAAAAATGTAAAAAAAAGTAAAAATGTTAAAAAATTGTAAAAATGTAAAAAAAAAGTAAAAATGTAAAAAAAAGTGAAAATATTGTGTATAAAAGATATTCCAAAGATAAGGAAAGGGGAATTGTTTTAAGTACTCCAAAAACGCGTGCGGGCTACGGGCAGTAAATGAATAAATCAAATCTACTGGATTGATTTTATCATTTTTTCAGTGACTTACATATTTTAAACCCGTGCAAAGCCGGAGCGGGCCGCTATGTTTTTTTATAAACAACGTTCACAGTTTTTCTGTAGCGTATTTAGTATATCAGCATTGCACCCGTGCGAAGCCGGGGCGGGTCGCTAGTTAAATATATTTTAATGTACAGAACTAATTACAAGGATATTTGTACATTACCTGCGGCGATACTGTTCTTACAAATAATATCAAAATAATTTTAGCGCTTATTTATAGATAACAGATTTTAACTAACATTAAAGTATGTTGTTCTACAATAACTTTCATATTAAGAAGTTTACTAGCTTATCTACGCGGTATCTTTCAAATAAATACTGTACACACAACAGCACGTATCAAATAATGGTCTCCTATTGTTAAATTAATCTTTACCAACGTCCCTACGACGTCTCAAGATTAACCTTTTTTATAATATTTGTAAAAATTACAATAAGATATTTGACTAAAAAACGAATTCCTTAAATACCTAAAATAAACGAAATAAAGACGATTCAGTGAGTTTTATTAAAATCTCGTGTAATGTCACGTCTCCGTGCCTGTATATCTGTCTGAAAAAGTACTTAAGATTTCTTTATTCAAATACCCTATTATGCATACCATAAATTCTCCCACTTCCTCACTATTTGTCAGTAAAGGAAGTTATAATAATAATTATTGCTTATTATTCATTAACCCCGGTATAACACATAAATATTCATACCTACGCTATGAGCACATCCATATTATGTGTGCTCTCGACCTGAGCACCCACTGCAAACTGTTTCGGCTTTCGGCATACATTTTCTCGGCGAACTCGTCTGAAAAACTTTCACTGATGTTATTTAATTAATCCTCTTTGTAAGTGTTGTTTATTTTCGTGAGGGATGCTTGTTTATCTCGTGTTGTGTATAGGTTACGTGTTACACGTATCGTATATCTCAAACACGGTTTAGAAAATTAACGTGTAACAAATATTTACAGGAATTACTTTCGTTAGCAGTCTCAGTAATGCAGGTATTATTTATTAAAATGTATTTGACCAAAAAACAAATTCAGTCTATGAACATTCCAATTTCAAAAATCTTTTTTTTAACCAACCAGCCAGTAGTCATCCATAACAGTGTGACGTCACAAACAGCTGTTACTTTATTAAAACCGATATTATCGATATGATTCGCTCTATCGAATACGTTTCATAATCGATATTTGACCTTCGCGGTCTTATCGCGACGTTAAGAGCTACTTTTACTAAAGTACTGAAAGATTCAATGATTTTATGACATTTACAATTCTTGTATTTCTTCAGTGTATGTAACAGACATATTGCCCTGTTCCTATTTGCTAGTGCCGTATAAAACCGGTAATTTGCGCAATTTATAGCATTTGACATTTTAGATATGACTTTATAAGTATCTATTGTTCTTTGACAATATGTCAGTTGTAAATAATATATTATTTATTGAATGTGTTTTAGGTAAGCACATTCAATAAATTGTAACGTTAACACGAGCAGGGCATCGCGAAACGAATTTTTCGTATTTTACGCGCTAATGTTGTTCGTTCGTAGTCTTAAATGGCTTTATAATAGAACATTTTCTTACTAAATTAAATCATATATTCTCTTGATTTCCATTACGATACTCGCATAATATGCTAGTTGTAACATATTACGTGGCTCTATCGTTCAATCTCACAGATCGTGTGACGTAAATTTACAAAAACTGCATGTTATGAAGTCTGCAGTAACGTTAAGATATTTTCGTATTAAATAGCGATGAAATATAGAAGTCTTATGTATTTAGGAAAATGTTTTATTAACACAGATCCTATCAATTTTTTATATTGTCAGAATATCTAAGTATCGACTATTCCTAAAATATGATCTTCACCGACATAGATCGACAGTCGATAGTGACATGCTAAGAATAAGAATTATTTATTTATCCTTATCCTAAAACCTAAAAGCCTAACTTGAACCTAAACACACACGTAAAACATTAACCATTTTTTTTAAACCAGCCAGTGACAAAATAGTGATGTGACAAAAATAAAAAAACTAAAATAAAAAGTGCAATGTGATATGGCGTTCAGCATTCCAATTTGGAACCGTTAGTCGAGCGTTTAAATCGTGAGGCATAGATCATGGTGTCGTCATCGCCGCGTGCGCAGGCCCGCTCGCAGCACGACGTCGACCCAGAAAGAATCAAAGCCTACTCCGTGAGTATACTAGACTTGTTTACAATGTTTATTTGGGTACTATTTGAGAATACTACGGTCGTATGCAGGATGGTTCTCGGTTTAGCGATTTATGTTGCATGTGTGCAATGTGCATCAAAATTAATAATAATAAAATATTTTAGCTACCCAATTGGCTACATTTGGCTAATTTGCGTCGTTTTTGCATAATTTTTGTAAAGTATAAATTTTATTTTTCTATTTTTAAAATAGTAACTTATGGAGTTTCTTGCCGGTTCTTCTCCATAAGAATGACATTTTGGAATCGCGCGACTAGAGTCAGTAACGTTTTGAAAGTGCCGAGAAGGCGTAGGTACTCGAAATAAAAACCTTTTGATTTTGATTTAATAAGGTCGTGTCAAAATAAAAAAAAAACTAAGTGACGTTCTAAAATGTCTAATCACTAAAAGACTTTTTGTTTTTACGTTTTGTTTCGTATTGTCAAAGATGCAGCAATCTCTCAGTTACAGCCACCTCTTAAGGTATTATTATTGTTGTGGAAAAGAGACGCCGCTCTATATCGAGTAGTGCTGTCTCTCGTTCTTTCAACTGCAACTGCCTTTAAGCGGCGGTCTTACGCCCCCAGTATACAAAGTTTTAATAAAGTTTCTCTTAATTATGTTAATATTATTTGCATATCGATTAGGTTTACATTAAAGAGCATCCTTTTGTGTTAATCGATTAGAAAACGTTTATATACCTACTAATTATAGCGATGTTTGGTATACAAATTAAATAACCATTAACACGTTGATTTTATATCTTCGGCGTGAATATTTGATTAAAGTAAAAAATATCTTTTGTTATTTTATGGTAATACAATTTTAGAAGTTTGTTAATGATTGCCTGGTACTCATAATACAAGCTCTGCTTAGTTTGACACTAGATGGCGTTGTGTAAAAATCATGAAATATTATATTATAAAGTAAAAACAGACAGATGGATATTTTTTCTAATTGTGAAAATTTCGGGCTTTTGAGCTTATAATATTATGCTCATTAGTGATAAACTACTAATTGAACACTAAAATAGTGCATTTATGTTTGTCCAACATAATTCCTTCAGCATTGTGGTATTTGCGGCTTGCTGACTGGACCAATAAATTATAAACGTTGTTGTATACATACCGACGTAAACTGTTACGTAACGTACATTCACGTGCAAAAGTAAGTGTTTTTAATATTAAAAGAGAAGTGAGATGATGTGAGGTGCAATAAATTTACGACAATATGTTAACTATCTTGTGAATTACAATATTTAGGTACAATATACCAATGTTGAGTACAGAGTATTTTATTTCACAGCCCATTTGAACTGAATTGCAGCTGTTTGAGCTAATTTCCTATAAATATACATTAATGGGAATTTATGTATACAAATAACAGTAGCGAATTTTGATATTTTAGAATTATTCAAGAAGTCTTGCATTTTTTATATACACGTTTTGCACGTGACAGTACAGTCAATCACAGTGACCGCAACATTAATATGGTAATCAATTCGTACGATAGTTATCATAATATATTAATAGTTTAATACAATTATATTAATTCCTGCAATTATTACCATTCTATTTGTATCTTGGCGTTTTTATTATTTATCATTCCATCAAATGATGGCGGAAATCATTTAATATTTTATTTTATTAACATTCGCAGGTTTAAATTTTGCATTGTGTAAAATGCTTCGCAATTATTTACCTTTAAGTTGTCGTGTCTCTGTAGTAAGTAGGTGCATCTGTATGCCCTAAAAGGGCATCTGTATGCCAAGAAGAATCTCGTCAAGTATTATGCTACTTAATGTCATAGAAATTAACATAAATATACTCACTTCTAAATATCATGCTCGTGGCGGAATCAGAGAAACACCAATCTTGAATCAGTGACAGCTGTTATAATAAAAATTTAGTATATCTATTGTATTACGAAAATGAAGATGACATTGAAAAGATTTGTGGCAGGAATAAGTAAATAAGAAGAGATTTGTAGCTGGTTACCCATTTCTACTACGAAAGCTTTCAGCCACAACTATTCGTATTACCATATCAATAAAAGTATTTGAGGCAAGAATTAACTAGAACTATAGTCAGTTCCCGGTCACCAGTATAACATACAAAGATATACATACACAAGAGAAAGTCAGTAGCTTTGTACTACTGCAATCTAAAATCAAATTCTAAACAGCTAACCTACTTCCAGCAGTTTCCAAACACTTACCTTGAAAAGGTTTTACCTATAATACCTAAACAAGATGAGAGACTAAATCTATTCACTACATATAACTGCAAGCGACTGTAACTGCGATTCAAAGTGGAGATTTGCCACGGTACCTCGCCGTACAACTGGGAAACACAAATGCCTCCCCAGACGCGCATTTGAGCATCACACGTACGTAAAATCGATCGTATAAGTGCACTGTTGTATACTATCATTATATATTGTACTTACTAATGCTTTTGTGCCTAATGTTTACAAAGTACCTACCACAATAATTACATAACGATTGATTCAGTGGGTTGACTTGAATTGAGGAATTGTGACAGTCGCAGTGTACGTCCATTTCAGCTTATTATTAAAGCATGTCTATCTTAGATTAGACGGAAGTTCCTTAACAGCCGCTTCCAATATTCTAGCCATTGATGGATTTGACATTTAGAGATACATTTTTAATGACAGAATGCCTGATTTCTATCTGTAGCATCAAAATCGACAACGACCGTAAAACTACATTAGGGTTGATTGCAATAGATACATAATGTAATTGTAGAATTCCTAAATTGCCAAAAGAGCCTTCAACTTAATTGCTAGTCCGATCTTCATTTATAATTTACTTTAAAACATCCAAGCCACTGTTTGCCTTCCCGGTTCCATCTTCTATACGCCTACACGGTTAACATTGTGAAACTAATACTTAGTGTGTTTGATCAGATCTCACTGATAGCGATCGATTGATTTCCCACCGGTTCGTTTTCTATCGAGTGCGTTCCCTAAAGAATCCAAGTTTCGTATACCGGAAACTTTTCGAATTATATGTTCGCCCTTTTTCTTACATTGCAAAATTCTATATTTTTTTTTATAAATGGGAAATAACCCGTTGAATTTGGTTCATTTCAATCAACGGTTGGCAAATAGCATTGATTTCTAGATGGCTTTGCATGTGACATGGCAGGAGTATGTGAGAAGTACCATTAATTGCTGCAGCTGTTTGCAAGGGAATTATCTTGTTTACTGTTTTGTGTAGAGTACCTAGAAATACCTTATCCGGTACAATGGCGGATACTGATGCACTACATAAACATTTTGGCTACCCTGATAATAGTCTTAATAGTTTCACAGTTAGTAGTTATGTTCATTGAATACATGATTCGCGGGACAAAAGCTTAATTTTTTTAGTACTGTTTCACTAAAAATTAAGCTTAGGAACCTTACATATATAAGAATCGCCTCGTAACGGCTGTAACAGTCAAAATAGTTCGGAAAAGCAGTCAAAACATTGGGTCAGGATAAAGCACCGCTCATTTTTTTAAAACCCCTACATTTGCGAACCAAACCTTCTGCACCTACTATGTTGAACGCGACACCTGCAAAGCAAACTTAGTTGACAATGTAAACAGGATTTATTTGTTAGTTCGTGTAATGATATCGCGGCTAGCGGCGGCTAGCGGCTAGTGGCGGCCAGTGTCGCTGCGAGTTCTGTACTACGTGACCGTGAGAACTGAGGCCGCGAGAGTAGCGGTTATTGTGACATTAGATACAATATTCTATCAAGAAATCTGTCATTAAATACTAAACAATTTTGTATTACCATTTTTGTGGCTTTCGAAGGGCAATCGATCGGGCTAGATTTTGAGCTAGTAAGATCTAATATGGTGAAATTCGAAATAAGAGAAGACGAATTTAATATTTTCTGTATTCAGTAACATTGCTTTGAATTCTTTGAAGCTTATACACAAGTTTAAACCACGATTAACTTAAAAAAAACTGCTGACGTCCGTACAAAACTTTTAGGAATATTTGAAACATACAGCATTTAACCTAAGTCATATTATAATTCTTTTCATAACTTTTTATGTATCAAGTTGTCTGTGTGTCAGTCATGTGTATCCTCATAACATGAGCACATACATCTTTAACCAATAATTGATTTCGTTATTACATTCGGAACGGGTGCCCTTAAGGCGCTTAAAGATTCTCTCTAATTTAATATCGATTCTGATGAGGGAATGATTGATAAATATACAGTGTATTATATTTAGATAAACAGGGTTTTTTAGGACGATATCTGTAGCCTTCTGTGGGTGGATAAGGGATGATATGATATACTCTGTAACCCTTTTCTTAACTATTTTTGATAGTAGATAATGTAGACATTATAGCTACATGTTTTAGAAACAAAAGGGGCTTATTTGCGATGTAATTCGATTTTTTTTTCTCCCTACATTGCATCGCGAAAATTACCCATTTTTTGTCTAAAAAATGTGTACCTACAAGTTGCAAAAGTTTAAAAACATTTGTTATACCTATTAACTTTTAAATATTGCAAATGTTTGCAATAACTTGCTGTAGTAAGCAAAAGTGTGAACAGCATGTTTACTAGGCTAAGCTCAAAGTATTTTTGTGTGTTGTGTAAGCGGGACAACACTATGGGCCAGTATATTACGTCTCGCGTCCACAATGGCAACAGTGTTTGTGAGTTAATAGTAAAAGCACTAAACAAATAGTAATTCTGTTTAGAGGACAGGCTTAGACGGACGACTGGCCGTTATTCAATTTAAACTTGCATAATTCAATATAACTAAACACAACTTTGTAAGGTTTCGTATTATAATCTAATTGTAGGACAAACACGCATCACACTTTACATAATCACAAGTACATGGAAAAGTCTCGCTTTTCTAATATACATATAACGGCTTATTTTTTTTCTATACATATATACTATATTTTTATATATTACTTTACTATATTTTTATATACATATAACGGCTTATTTTTTTTCTTAAAGCAAAAAAGGATTTTCAGCTTTTGTAACGATGTCAAAATAGAAAATCTCGTGAACATTATGCAATGCATTATGTTCTTTAAATCATTACGTTTTAAGGTTACGTTTTAATAACTAACGTATATTACAGGTACAATCTAAATAGAGTAGTTTGAGTTACGTATACCTATACAAAAAAAAAACTATAAATGATTAAAAAAACATTTAATACGCTATAGGTAGATAGTCGACTAAGGCCTTACCATACCTAATAAAGTAATATTATGGCAAATGCGAGAAGCTACACTACTTACGTAGTAACCATTTATTAGTTGTGACACAACCATAATATAACTAGTTCGACTCACAACCCCGCCGCCGCGTCAGCTCATGATTAAGGACTCCGGTTAGGTCCGAAACTAGTCGGGCTATCCCGAGAAATACGCGTGAGTAAACCGTTATATCATTTAAGTATAAACTAGTTCAGACGTCGATCTCGTGGCCTCGCGCGGGGAGCGGCCTATAGTTCCAATACCTCAGTTGCGTAAAACGTTTCTCACGTAATACCGTGTAACTTGTACGTTATACTGCTCTCAGGCTTTCTGCTATGAGCGTAGGCTGTATTGCAGTACACTGACCAACTAGGCAGTGGGAGTAGAGAGATTAAAGGATAGTTTTAAATGTCAAACACAATGTCTGTTCGGAAAATACATATTTTTTTTGTTATGTAAAGCTAACTCACAATAAGAAAATATGTGTTATTTTTTTTAAGCTATTGAGAGTTCTGAAAAGAAAACAGCTCTACATATAGCAAAATTCAACTATCATAACCCATTATCACCTAAAGTTTCCATTCTTCTACACAAACAGCATTTATTTTTATCTGTTTAACCCTTCACTTAAACATAATACTATACTTACTGGAATATCTCGAGTAAGCAAAATGCAAGTACAAGAATACAGCCAACAAATAGCTGAGTATTACGGTATTACAGAAAATCTTGTACACCGCCTCACTGAGGCAGTAAAAGTAAGTGCTACACCTGTTTTTGTGAACAGCACTGAAATAAGAAAATTGAGAGAATTGCTCTATAAAAATATTCATAGTAGCAGTTACCAAAAAAGTCGTGAAAAGCAACGATGTAGTCGAGGAACAGAAGGATCGGTAAACGTTTGCAGCTGATCAATAGTAACAATAGGTTCATGTTTAACTTAACTATTAATGAATAAAGATAAGATTACTCAATAACGTCACAAGCACAACTCGTAAAAATCAAAAAGACTCCTGAAATTTTTGTCATCTAATTTAAAAAAAATATATAAAAAATATCCTTGTGAATCTTCTGTCCCTATCTTTCGTATCAACCTCTGACGTCACCGGAGGCTCCATAAGGACGTAAAAACGTCGTGATGTCCGGACCGTTTGGCGCGCAACGCGACGTATTTCAGAACCGGCCCGGTTCGGCGCACCGTCTCGGAAACGCAAGTAATGGCTATGACGTACGCTGTTTTGTTGAGCTTGAACATGAATAAGTAGGATGGGTCAAAGGGCTCGTGGACACAGGAAAACAAAACATCTTTGTTGATGAATCAGTTAGAGAAAGGCGGAGGAAATAAAATCTTCTGATGTAATCTTCTTAATTGAATTAAATGTGAGGCCAACGCGTGTATTTTTACCAAAATATGTAGATGAAAGTTCTCTAAATAAAAATCTCATAAACAAAGAAGGTAAAGAAATACATCGAACTACAAAAAATAAAACAGAGAGCAAACTGCGATTTACTGCACACGAAATTTTAATAGTGAATTAAATAAAATTCAAGAAAGAACAGTCTCATTGCCAAATCCAAATTGCTATCGTAAGTGCAGCATCCAAGCTAATGGACATAATATTCCAAACAGAATGGAAGTTTCCATTTCGTGATTAAAACTTTCCGTTTGTGAACCAGACAGTTGGCAAATTAGAACAAATATATTTCTCTGGTTTATTGTGAGGCAGACTTGGTGTTTTATTATAAGCGACAACAGGACTCCGAGAGCAGGAAATCTAATTAAATAACGTCTTCGTTAGATTGGGTTAAATGCAATAAGCGAACTTGATTACTTTAATTAATGAAGGCAATGGGAATATTGAAGTTGGTATTTTAATAAAGAGCTCCATTTGCTCCGATTGTAAAACTAATTCTATTCTGCTGTAGAATCACTACTTTCTACTCAGAGACCTGAGTTTTTAGAAATTAATTGCCTTCGTTCATTTTTTGTCTCATTTGCACTCAGCTCATCATCTACTTATACTATAAGTTCATCTATCTCGTTGTCGTTAATATTAAATCGGTATAAATTGGCCATATTATCTCCTACTTTACTTGGTGTCACGAAAGCAGTATCGTGCGCTCACTAAGCTTGCTCAATGCGTCCACTTTCAGATCATTAAGCTTAAGTTGCAACATTACGTTTTTCGTAATTTTGTCATTAGTGTATTAGATTAAATTTACTTAACCTCGAATGGAAATACTACTAAAGCAATGGAGTTTCTAGCCAGTTCTACTCGAAAGGAATGTATTCGATCCGACCTACTATATTCCGCAAATTTATTCATCTTAAATTGTGATGCCTCTCAAATGCGAAACAATTTTTGCAAATAAACGAAATTGGAGGTGAATAAGTAGGTACCATCAATGAGTGGAAGGAAGAAACTTCGCAGAAATGATTTGTTGTCTATAAGTTTAGAGCTTGACATGCGCGGAATTCGATTTTTATTGAATTTCCAGAGCAGATATTGCGGTAAGATGGGTTGTTTCCGACCTCAGTCTACCGACTGTGCACTTAGATATAACTCGAACTGGCTCTCAGATAGAGCGGGATAACTTCGTGAAATATGGTTATGCCGAATTAATGTCTCAGCCTTTAAGTTATCGGTTTCAGTATTACTTGTATCGGAGTTAATATTTGTGTGGATCTTGAAATGTTACTTTGTATTGGTCCAGAAAGGTTATCCTCATATATTATCGTCAATATTTTATTCAATTTGTCACCTTTAAATTCAGCTGTAAGTTGGTAAATTACTTGTTTTTTATTGTACTTGTTGTCTTAGATCTTTTTAACTTGTATTGCTCAATCCGGTGTGCAATATATTTTGAGGTTACAGGTTTGGAAACCAAAGTTTTATTCTTTTTGTACCAAGTAATAGTATTATTGTAAGTGGACAATAAACAAAAAACGAAAATTATGCAAATAGCTACACAAGTAAAGCAAGCATTCAAATATCTCCAAACGAAACAAGTCCAAATATTAGATAACTCTTTTTTTCATCATGTTTAATGTTCCCAAAGCATACCGGATTTGTTTGTCCGGCACAAGTATTAGCCCACGGTGACGTCACACAGAACATACACGCCATACATAATTCTGGTGGCACCATTGTATGCTAAACACCAAGCAACAGACAAAATGGTACCATATTGGTCACTTTGTCATGCTCTGTGAATTTTGAATATTTTTGTATTGTGTTATAAAATGATGGGAGCATTTACCTTGTGTGCGAGACTTAATCAAATATATAGTAAAAAGCAAATGACTTTATGACCATTTTAGCTGATGGTAAAAAAAAAACTATTGAACGCTTCATTTGCCTGTCTTGTTTACTCACAATTAAAGATGTTGGTGCTGTAATAAAATGATTTCTACAAATATAAACTACTAGACATTAAAATATGCTTGATGTTAACAATTTAAAACATATCGCACATAATGATACAAAGCCAAAGGCTATTAAGCCAAACCGACAACTTCGTATCAAATAAACTTCACAACAATAGAATCAAACAGACAAACAATTTAATCAAAACCAATCTAAACTTGAATATAACAATTAAATCAAAGCCACCGCAGTCAAGACGAAGTTACCTTAAAGTGAATAGTTTCAAGAGTTGGCTCAGCAACCTTCAAAGCACGCTAATGTGCATCGCAATGGAATCTTCTAGATTGCAACCGAAGTGGAAACTACTCGCACTGATGTTTGGAAACTTTGGTCTACAATGTTTCTAAGTTTCATTACTTTAAGTGTTGAGATTACGTCTATTTTGAAGCTGCACTATAAATTGTGAGCGTTTTTTTGTCGAGATAAATAGAAAACAAATGACTATCGTTCTAATTTATCATATCAATAACTTGCCTTAAGATCTCTTTTGTAATTTCATTGGTTGTGCTCACGTTGTGCCACACAAGGTAATCTACTCCATTATTTAATAGACTTTATTCTAAGCCCATCATCAACCTTGTTATATTGTCTATTGTCTACTGCCTATACCACATAAACATTATCATGTGTTTGAAACTCTCTCTGCTTAAGCCCCATTGCCACCCACACAAACAACTGCCAAACATTTTTCGTGTATACCAGTATCCATCCTAAGTTTCATAAATGAAATTTGTTTCGCCGGTACCTACATGGAATTAATCATGCCTGTTTCCCTGGGGTCAGCAGGGGCCACGGATTTCCGCATGATATGATCCTGACATGGTTCTCTGGCCTTATACGCTTTTATTAAATTTTGAATATGGTTGATCCCCGGTAACAGCTGATTTCTATCAATATTAAAATTTTGATCTTCAGAAAAGTTTACTCTTAAGTCTAACTTTGTTTTTATACGTGATACAAAAATCATACTACTTAATACAAAAATCCTTGCTAGAAAGGTTAAAAAACGACCTGACACCGTCACAAATACTTCAGCAGCTACCAATATCATTCTATAAATACTCAATAAGTAAATAAACAATTGAATCAACTACAAAACAATGTAATCACTCTAATTACTTAAATCAAACACGAACGGGAATACCTTAAACATAATTGACGCCAAACTGCCACAAGGAAAACCCAGCGTTCACGATAATGTTATATTTACCAAGCATTATATAAATAACATATAGGTATATACATTATAAGCTCGTTACTTTGTTGGTCAAGGTGGATTTTAAGGTTGTACCCATATAAGGAGTATTACACCAGTACTTTACACGTTTATATCTAAGCCTTTACTTTATAAGGCGTGAATAAATTTAAGCATCACGCGGAGAATTTATTACTATGATTATAACTCCGCTTTACTCGATTAGATACTGGTTTAATTAAAGTAAAGCTAAACATGCGATGTCTTTTCGTTAGAAATATAGTGTACAGCTCGGCTACATGCTGAAACGTTCAACTTAATCACTGTTAGGTATTTAGTCTTCTTGCTCTCCTTTTTTTGAAGTAGCAACGAGATCGACGATCTTCTAAGTATAGTTATGCTCTAGTACTCTGGGATAGACACTAGTAATCAGAATCCTACTTAAAACACTTCTAGCGATCCTCCCCAGCATCGCACGGGTGCAATTCTGATGTATGTACCTAGTCCTACATGTTCCTCTTGAAACATTCAATCTATAAAAAAAAATCGGATTAAAATCCATTGATTACTTTTAAACATCTAAGCACGACGGACTGACGTGGAAAGCGACTTTGTTTTATACCATGTAATAATATGTCCATACTTATCATCCTTTCTCCCACAGGAACAACTACGTCAGCGCAAAGAGGCAGAAGAGCGGATCGCAGCACAGAACGAGTTCCTCCGCACTTCGCTACGAGGCTCCCACAAGCTCCAAGCCCTAGAGTCGAACCCCCCGTCCTCCGGCACCGCCTTCGTCAACGATGCCTACGAGGATGACATCAGTGATGACTCCACGCAGTTATATGCTGTTGTCGGTGAGTTTATAGAAATTGAGGAGCTTAGATTTTCAAAGTCAATACTCAATACTTCATTTGCTCTTCACAATGAATACAAAGGTCTTATATTAGTATAGGGTAACAATTGTGAACCCCTGTCGGGCACGGCAAAAGTAGGACAAGAGAGAGTGAAGTTTACTTAACTAACATTATAGAATTGATAAAGAAGGTTAGGAAGAAATCATTGCCAATGTAAGTAAGAAAAGATTTAATAGTTTCGGACTTTACCAAATCAAATTACGCTAGTTAAAATCTTGAAGAGTAAGTATTATAGGTTATACAAGAACTCATGCAATAGTATACTCAATCTAAAGACTCACTTACTCAAAAGAACAATTACAAATAGAGGCTAACTATTTTAATTAAATAGTTTGTAAAGTATGTAGGTTAAGGTGACCTCCAAGTACAAATTCATTTTCCACGGGCTAATCCAAATTTCAAGCCAACCAAACAACCCGGCGATGCTTGAAATTACGTAAAGTAAAAATCTGATAGATTTTTAAAGCGCGATGGAATTTGTAATATTCCTATAAGTTTGGGACAACCGAGAATTTTTTATCGAGAATTCTTATCAGAAATATTTGGGACGTTTTTGTGTAAGTACAGTCAAAGTTTCTGTAAGACAAATTTATCAAGCTTCCTTGGACGGAGAAAAGGAATAATTATAATCTGAAATATACATCTATTTTGGTAGCTTTTAGCTTCTGCAGGAATACGACTGTTCCATATACTTATATTCCAAATGAGGCAAGCCTACATGGTCCTACACACGCAGTTCTGAACGAGCACATTTGTCATTCAGAATCTTGTCTTAACCAGCCATTAGTCCCCATAAATCTAAACCAGATGAATCTACTCAACAAAGATCATGGAGGCTCATATAAATATCCCGCGGTGTCCGCTCCACATTGCGCTCTCCATAATGCTGGGTCGCGTTACTTCCAGTTCACGTGCCGCTAGTTTGCTTCGTTCGGACGATGTTAGATAGCAACTGGGACAGTTAGGTGCCGGATAAAATTGTAAATCATTATCTCTACATGCTCAGAATGTGAGAACAGCTGTTCGATTTAGTCTGTTGTGAAATTTGTCTAGGGATATGATTGATATGATTAACAGATGTATACATTTTAACGATCGGTATTTTATTTGTATACGACCTGGACTAAAGCTATAATAGACAATAGTAGCTTGAAAAATGTTTCACGAGGTTACAATTTTTCCGTGTAAAAGTAAAGGGTGGTTGGCAAAATATTCTTCCTTGATATAATGTATTTTTGGCATCCAATGCCAACAGATGCTTGATTCATACCGGGTGAATTTAATTACAAGTGTTGAAGTAGCATGAATTTGATAACTTATCGCTTAATTACTGTATTACCAATCGTATTGAACATTCTTGTGATAAAGATTGTTGTGATTGTACTCCAAAGACTTGTGTCAAACAGAGTCATATCGTTTCCTAGGAGATTTTATCGAGGCTTCTTTAAAACTATCCTTTGCTTCGAAACTTATCATTTTCTTTTTGGGGAAAACTGTTTTTAGGTATTTCGAAAAATTATAACCATAGGCATAAGTATAGCTTGTAGATTATTTTTTTCCATGTAATACCTAGGTAGTAAATTACCTTTTTTTGTTTAATATTGATCATTGAATTTGCTAAAAAAATAAGTATGATAGATAATGTAATGAATGGCAATATTATGACAAGCAAAAATTTAACTGTAGCCAAACTAATTCTAATTTCCTTTCTTCCCAGACTACCAAGAAGTATGCGCAGCCCTCACCCGGGTACAGAAGGCCCTCGGCGCGAGCGGGGAGTCGGCGCTGGCGGCGCGGGTGGCGGGCGCGGCCGGGGCGCTGCTGTGCCCCGCGCTGCGGACCGCGCTGGCCACCAGGTCCGCCGTCCTCACCGCCGTCAGACACAAGCGGCCTGGGTTAGCGCCCCCGCACACGCATCGAGCCACCGATAGGTTGAAAGACGTAAGTATCTATTGGAATGCTCAAGTCTTCTTCCTTTTAAGTCGAAAATAGACGTATCTAAGAGTAAAGTTGTTAACATAAAAAATTAAAGTTAATTATTCCATTATTGGCAAGAATACCTATAGTCTTTGAATCGGCAGGTGAACAGGGAATTAGGCTTACCAGGAAGCGAGTTTAAATCCAATCCTACCAATCCTACATCACTAAAGGAATTCATTCCTAAACATTCTCTTATCCTCTCAAAAACTTTTAATTCTTATTTCTCACTATGGAACTCGTGGCAGCAGAAATCTAACAATTAATCCCACATCCACAGTGCATGGATGTACTAGGATCACATACGTCGTCAGGCAGCGAGACGTCGGCGCTGGCGGCGGAGCTGCTCTCAATCCTCGGTGGACTGGAGCTGGAGAGCGTGATCCAGGCGCACGACCAGGCCGCCGCGCTGCTCGACCCCGCCTGCTTCAACAGGGGGAAGAGGCACAAGGTAAGAACAAAACTAGACTAGAAAGCTAACAAAATCATCATTATTCCCCTGCCCTTATCCCAATTATTATTATTTGGGGTCGGCGCAGCATGTCCTCTTCTTCCACGTTTCTTTCCTCCGTTCCTATCTGACGTCATCTCGCAAGTCACACTCTTTGCAGCCTTATCATCATCATTTCACACAATCCATCCATCGTTTCTTTGGTCGTCCTAGAAAGTTAACAAAATGATGATGAAAAATCTTATATAAAAGTACCAAGGAAAATGTTGCTTTACCGGTTGACCCGTAAAATTCTGAACGTAGAGGAAGCATTTTGGTGTTTGACTTCAGTATCTGGGACACTTAAAAGATAAACGTCGGGACACATCGGATTTAAAATGCTGTTTCAAGCACTTTGTGCTGTTGGAACAATTTTTAACTTATTTTATTTTGATTTTCCCGTTTGCTTCAATATGAATTCCGAAAAGTATATCACAAAAACATTTAATATTTTTCGAATAAATACATTTTTGTTGTACCATTTCTTCCTTATTGATATTTTCTTGAACAAAAAACACAAACGTAAATTGATGTTATACTCGATTTAATATCAATCCAAAGTTACGGGCCAAGTTGTATCGAAATAACAGAACATTGACAACAAAGAGAACAAACAATGTAAGAAAATAAGATGTTTTATGTAAAATTCATGAGCCGTGAACACATTCAGACGTCACAGCTAAACTTCGGAGAGTGGACGCTTCGAGAAATTATTTATGTTTTCTGGACGGCTCTTTATTGACATTATTTGTAGCTTTTCACATTTTATGTTAGGGACACTGTTGTAGCTATCTGACTTTTTGTTACTTTAGTATTCAAATGTTAAATTTTAGGATAATGTAATACTTTTTTTGTAAAATAGCTTGTTCAAGTTATTCTCATTAACTGATGCCACAACGTTGCGATAGTACCTATAAGCAAATGGTACCTATACAAAAAATCTTTTTAAAGATTCTGCGTTGCCTCAAAACATCATTTAACAACGTCGCATCTTGGAACCTTTGATTTCAACGGACCTAGGTGTTGATCTAAAGATTATTTATATTTGTTTTATTGGTTCCAGACTGGCAACAACTACAATCACAAGGGCGAGAACGACAAAGCATTGACGGCACACTCGCCCGACGACCCTAGCGAACACATTAAAATTATTAAAATCGAGAAGACTAACGAACCACTTGGTAAGTAGTTAAGTACTGCTTTTATCGATAATATAACACCTTTTTTTCGTGAGAACATCAAATGACCACGCGCGCATTGGGTGCAGCGGGAGGGACTGTCAGAATTTTACTGACTAATTCCCACTATGTTCCTTCTGGGGTGTTTAGTGCCAGGGTTACTACAGGTTACTACTCTTTCGAACATCCCGCAGTAATATTATAACACCCTATACAATAGTAGTGATAGTGTGGGAAACCCGCTAACCCGACCGATATATTGGTAACCTTAAAAAGGTATTTGAGTTCGACCGGTTGACGACAACGAAGAACCTGGTTTTGTGACGCTGCATTTGGTTGAGAAAGCCTTTGTCAGGCAGTACCGCGACTGTCTAAGATGAAAAGAGGTTTATGTAACTATCGTTTTCTTTTCAACTTTCAGGTGCTACAGTAAGAAACGAAGGAGAAGCGGTTATTATCGGCAGGATAGTGAGGGGTGGAGCAGCGGAGAAGTCAGGACTGCTGCACGAAGGAGACGAGGTAACCACAAGAAATGATTAGTATTCTGCTTGAACTTTTTTGTTCCTTATGGATTTTACAAGAATTTTAAGGTTAGAGAATGTCTGATCTAAGCTGTTCCATGGTGTGTGTTGATTGAAATGAACTTGACTTGTCACCTCTTAAGAGACTATTTGTTGCGATGTCTTTTTTCTTATTCAAACTTCTACGTATAAACCTCTTGCCAGAACTAGATAACACAAGGGTAACATAGGTACTTAACGTTTTCCATCCTAAGTGTCCACCAATAGACGAGGCGGTTTCTAACATGATTGTAAGTTAAAATATATGAAAACGAAGTTTTATACTATTGAAAATTTGAAACACAATTTTACTCACTTTTACTAAATGTTACCTGCCAAAGCCACCGCGACCTAGGCTGTATGGATTAGGTTTGCTTATACCTCTGTAGGGGCCATATGTAGAAGCTTTTTCAGCCTTTATAATATAACGAAGGGCTGGGCGTCGCGGGCTCTTGGACCATTTGCCATTTTATCCCCTAAATATTTCTCATTTGTAAATTTTGCTTCCCAGTTACTGGAAGTGAACGGCGTGGCGATGCGCGGCAAGTCAGTGCACGAGGTGTGCCAGGTGCTGGGCGCGCTGTCGGGCACGCTGTGCGTGGTGCTGGCGCCGCGCCGCGCGCTCGCCGCCGCCGCGCCGCCGCCGCACCGCGTGCTGCATGTTAGAGCACACTTTGACTATGATCCGGAAGATGATGTGTATATACCCTGTCGGGAGCTTGGTGAGTTGGTACTACGGTTTTATTGATCATTTTTGTAAAGGGAAAAAATTGGAAAGGGATATAGGCGGCGTCAGTGTAAATAATTTCAGTGAGCGTTTGAGAAACAAAGTCATTTGTCTATCGTGCTAAAAACTTTTTTAATAATATTAAGTGATATGTTAGGGAAATTAATGAAAAAAGGACTCGTTTGAATAATACCTGAAAAATAATAACTTAAAAATCTTATGCATTCCATATTCGATCAGAAAAAAAGTATGATACTGAAAAAATATAACTAGACCTGGCTCAATAGTGGTAAGTTCTAATAAACTTACCACCAAATTCAAATTCAAATCGTTTATTCGACAAATAGGATAAATTTTACCACTTTTACATGTCATTCTTTAAAAAATATAAACTCACTGGAATCGACATTTCCTAACTGGCTACCCTGAGTGTCCCTGAGAAGAAATGTCGAAACAAACTCAGTGGTCATTTAAAGTCACTTTTAAAGTCCAAACATTTACCTTTCCATATCGAGTAAATAATGCACCTCAGACATAAGCACTCCGACTAAAGCAAACCAATGTATTCCAGGTATAAGCTTTCAAAAGGGCGACGTGCTGCACGTGATCAGCCGCGAGGACCCGAACTGGTGGCAAGCCTTCCGCGAGGGAGAGGAGGACCAGACCCTCGCGGGACTTATCCCCAGCCAGGCCTTCCAACACCAGTGAGTATTGCTAAACCACTGCCTTAATAGAACTTTACCCTTCCATTTCTTGAACAATTTTTTTCTGTACCTAATTCTATCTAGAACACAGGCTGATTTACTATCTGTTTGTCTCTATCAAGGGCCGAAATATCTAGATATTCAAAATTATTTCATATCTTAATTGACTTATAAGTACAAGCAACATTCACACTGGTGTCAATTCTGACTCTAATATAATTTTGCGCCTTGCACGTACCTTCCTGCCTTCCTTTCAAAACACACACAAAATTTGAAAGTCGGTGCGCGTCGTGGGGATCGAACTAGAGACCTTTGACTTGGCAGTCCTACGGTCTTACCACTAGACTATCATAGCTTTGCCAACCATAAAATTCTTATTAAACACTCTTCCTCCACGTTCCAGACGGGAATCAATGAAGCTGACCCTAGCGGGCGAGGTGGCGGCGCGAGACAAGCCGCGCAAGGGCGGCACGCTGCTGTGCGCCAAGAAGCCGCCGCGCAAGAAGAAGGGCAAGAAGGCCACTAGCGAGGCCGGCTACCCGCTCTACTCCACCTCCGGGGCTGATGGTGAGAGGCGACCCTACTTTTATCCTAAATATTATTTTTTCTTTTAGATGATTACTATGCTTATCTACTTTAACTACTAATATTATTTTTCCTTTTAGTATGGATGATTTTTGGTGTGATTAGACCAGAAACTAGACGAATTTATTGCTCTTTGGAGGTTCTTCCCAACTTTTGAATACTAATATTCATTTTTCTTTTAGTATGGATGATTACTATGGTTTGGTGTGACTAGATCAGAACCAAAAAAACCGATTGCTCTTTGATTATTATTTGCATAGATATTTAATTAGATTTAATGCTGCTTAATACGACTTTTCTGTATCAAAAACATCTCACAACAAATGATTTTCGTAGTATTGCCTAGACATCGCGGGCATATTGTCCTCTTTTTTTTGCAATAGCGTCAAAAACCCTTCAGCTTTGGAGAGGTTCTTACCATTGCAAAATTTGTATTACTTCTACAAAACTCAAATACCTAAATTGCGTGACAAGATTTCAAAAACCAACTTAACAAGGATACCTATTTTCCTTCACAAATTCACCGTTTCAAATTTAATTTCCAGAATACGAGCAGGAAGAGATCCTGACATACGAGGAGGTAGCATTATACTACCCACGGGCTTCCCACAAGCGTCCCATCGTGCTGATCGGGCCTCCCAACATCGGGCGCCACGAGCTGCGCCAGCGGCTCATGGAGGACAGCTCGAGATTCGCCGCTGCTGTGCCACGTTAGTACCTCTATATACTCTCTGAATTTATAGTCCTGATCTTCCTCTACCTTCTAAGTTCTACTTACCTCCTACCTACCTCTACCTTCTACCTTCATCTTCTACCTCTACCTTCTACCTTTAGCTTCTGCCTCTTAAAGTATGGGTGTTATACTTGTGAGAAGATGTCGTTCTATAGTCCAACAAATCTAAGAAGTACCGTTTGACAGTTATGACAAATAGGATAATAAGGTTGGGATTAAAAAAATCGATTACTATAATATCCGAACTTTATGAGATCGATTACTATAATATCAGAATTTTAAGAGATCAATTGTTGTAATTAAATAAAAGTAATGTTTAGGATATTTCATTAATTCACTACTAGTACTTGAATCGTCATCGTCTTCGTCATCATCGTCATTTAAATTAATGACTACTTGATTATCCATGAAATTATCGAAGTGTACGTGTCTGTCGAAGTCGTCATTTATTTTAGGGTACCTATGTATTGAGTGCATAACGCGGTCGCGCAGTAACGTATCGTCAATTGATAATTTGAAAGTAATACATTCGATTTTTCGTATATATAAACGATTTTTTCGCATACAAGTGTATCCGAAGAGTCACAACATTACAAGCAGTGACCTAACTACGTGACTTTGCAATGAGGTCAAAAATAGAACTATTAGAAATTATTTACTATGTAAATATGTGTTATTTTGCTTTGTTTGAAAGTTTTCAATTAAATTAGGATATTAAGAATTGTAAATTTTTAGATACAATAATAAAATCTTTCTAAATTCATGGTTTTAAGAAAAAGGTTGTCGAAACTGAGTAGTGTACGCAAGAACAAAGTTGTTTCGGTTTGAAAATGATGAAACGTCAAACGGTAGGTACTTCTTAGATTTGTTGGACTATAGTTCTATGCGACGTAGTGCATTTTCTCGCTTACACGTCTGCAACAATTCTGCTATGAGAAGTTAATCAGCTTTCAGTGATTTTTGGCACTTAATCATGTCTCAAATTAATCTATTTGTAAATTACATAATACGATCATTCATCAGCAATCTTAGCAATGACCATTACCATCCTATGTATTCACTCAATGTCCTTTTTGTGAGAAAAAACTCTTCAAATTACCCAACACCGTGTAATATGTGTACAGACACGTCTCGGCCGCGCAAGGACCACGAGGTGCCGGGCCAGGACTACCACTTCATCTCGCGCACGCAGTTCGAGGCCGACATCCTCAACAGGAAGTTTGTGGAACATGGAGAGTACGAGAAGGCTTATTATGGTGAGCACTCACTTTATACATAGCTTATAAGCTTTCCGACTCTTCTGTCTATTTACCCAACTGCGCAAATTCAGAAAAAGATTTTTGCAGAGGATAGAGTTTTATAAGGATGTAAGAATTTCGGGTTCAAAAATTGTGCTGAGTACTTGATTGTTTCTACCTTTTCTAGCCGTGCAAATTACCCTCCAATCTGCATTCAATCATTCCACAAATTCTAACGTAATCTTTATTTTCCAGGCACATCGCTGGAAGCGATCCGGGAGGTAGTGAACTCAGGTAAGATCTGCGTGTTGAACCTGCACCCGCAGTCGCTGAAGATCCTGAGGAACTCCGACCTCAAGCCCTACACAGTGTTCGTGGCGCCGCCCAGCCTCGAGAAACTCCGCCAGAAGAAGATACGGAACGGAGAGGCGTTTAAGGTAAATTCAACTTTTGGTTAATAGTGTTAGAGGTGAATTTTGATTGTGTATTCATGAGCAAAATAATAATTCAATGTTTCTTGTTTATTCCAGGAGGAGGAACTGAAAGAGATAATAGCTACAGCACGAGATATGGAGCTGAGATGGGGACATCTGTTCGATATGATCATCATCAACAACGACACGCAGCGCGCGTACCAGCAGCTGCTGAACGAGATCAACAGCCTGGAGCGCGAGCCGCAGTGGGTGCCGGCGCACTGGCTCAAGCACACCTAGCGCGAGCCCGCCCGCGGGGCCCGCGCGCCCCGCACCCCGCCCCCCGCGCCCCCGCCCGCGCCCCCGCCCCGCGCGCCCCCGGCCGCCGCGCCCCCCGCCCGCGCGCCCCCGCGCCGCGTGGCCGCCGTCGGCCTGCTGCTCGACATCTTCGCGCAAATGGTTTTACATTTGCTCTTCTACTTCCTCAACATTTGCGACCTCAAAAACAAAGCGAAAAAGCTACTCGCCAACGACAGAGAAGCGTGCAGAGAGACCACGCTCACGAACGTACGAGAAAATATAGAATTTAGAAATGTGTTCCCGAGCTCTTGTTTAGTCGAAAACGAATATCAAAGCGAGAAAACGAGATCTTTTGCGTGATACGCTCGACCGACTTGTCGAGCGAGTGCAGAATGTATTGTATCGTTTGAAACATCACTTTAGTTTAGCGTATCGGATTTATTTCGGAATATTGTAAGTGTTACAAGTGAGGTGCGATTTACTTATGAACATGAGTGTAGCGTCGTGTTACGAAATCAAAATGAGAGAAATAAAGTAATATTTATTAATTAAAGTCGATAGACCGCGGAGTTCAAACGTTTTTATCCGTATTAATTGATAAATTAATCATTTTGACTACTATATACCTACTGGCAATAATACACCGTCATTATCTGTGTTAGGAATATGTTTCGTGCATAATTATGTAGATATTTCTATAAAACGGCGACTTAATATTATAAAGACATAGTGTTTCTTTTAAATTTAACAAAATATACTGCCTTATTCGTGGATGTTATGTCATTTTAAACTTCTAAGTAATTGTTTGTTAAAATTAGAAACGAAAGAAGGTTAGTGTTATCTTTGTTTCTTATTTTAATAATATTTAGAAATAGTTATTAAAATAAATGACCCCGAGAGTCAGTCATTCAATCCTTCGGTAGTTTAGGCATTTATATATAAAATTTGGAATAATATTTTAACGTTTTGTCCTGACTGACTCAAAAGCGCACGCCCCAAACTTTTGATGCTAAATATGAGTGTATTTAAGCGCCAAAAAAATGTAAACTAAAATTCAAATAAAAGCATGTTTATATTTATTGCTTGATGTTATTGTTTATATGAAACCATGAATTATTAAACATGGAATCTTTTACTTGTACTTTGAAATATTTAACTGCGAATATTAATAAAAATTGCCAGTTTTATCGATGGAAAAGTACTTAAACAATTTACCTAGTTTATTATTAGGGGTTATTTTTGCGGATAAAATGCTTTTACAATACTTTATACATTCCAAAGTGATTATAGAAACATTCCTTTAGTGTTAATAAAAAAAATATATTATCCAATTGTGAAGACTGTCCAATAAATACACTTTTAATTCCTTTGCATTTATGCATTACTTTTTTAAATTTAATTATTTTATTTGAAACGACGTGCAACAGTGTTTTAAACTAATAAAAAATATATTCGCATATATTGCCAGTCCGAATAAATTAAAATAAGCATGTTAACTTGAATAAGATTGTTAAAATTTCTAAACTAATATACCAACAATAATGCAATGGAATTTATAGTTTGCAATAAATAAATCATAGATAGTTATTAAATACGATGATAAAACAATAAAGTATTTCTCTTGATTGCCAAATTTGTACGGTACGTAGGATTTAAAAAAATAGGATTTTTTGAAAAATTTCTCCTGTAGTCTTCTTGTGGATTTCTCTATAAGGAAATGACTCGGTGGTAGGACGTTAATAGTTACAATAAAACCAATTAAAATTAACACTGCTATTATAGTGAGTAGAAAAGCAATATTTTATATCCGTATAATCAATTTACCTACTGTACAACGACATATCTGATTTTTATAGTATACATATTTCAATTAATATTTTCGGCCAATAAAAATATTCTTTTTGGCAAATTTACCCGTTACGTATACCTATAGATAAATAATGTTAGAGTGAATATTCGCGGACTGAGTGTGCCACTGCTTGTAGTCATGGCGACATGGTACCGTTCGTGTAACCAGAGAATATTAATAAGTCATCTCATGCATACCACATTGATTTACATTCTTATCGCCAGCAAATAAAGTTGTTTTCAGCTTCACATAACTTTTATTCAAATTGTACAAGACAATAATAACATAGGATTAAACTCGAAAGTGATTTTACCGCAAATACTGCAAATAAAGCTATATTCATAGTAATATAGTATTATTTTCAGTATTCGACAGTATTGTCACCTCGTAGGTACTACATTAGGTACAAATAAATGATTTAGAATTTATTGGTATTAATATTATCTGGTTACGAACACAACTCCGATGGTTCATTGCAATACAAATTAATATTACGAAAAAAATATTCTAAATCTAAATTCCAGATAGTTCTGTTATTGTATATCTTTGTAGATAGACATGTGCATCCAAATAATATAGTGCCAAATATATAAGGCCACAATACACTGTGGATTTAATATTCAAATAAAAATAATCACAATTTTTTAATATGTTATTTTGTGTACTGATTTTGAGGGATCGTGTCATACAGTCTTATTAATTGTGAAATTCCATTAGTTTTTAAGTTACGTATTGGAATAAAATAGAGATCAGTTGTAACCTGTGGAGGTGCTAAAACTTGTAAACTATGATTTGTTTTTCATGTTTTCTGTGTATTTTCAAGTTATTGTTAATTTTTAAACATGAGCGATGTTCGGGCAGGATTTAGGAATTTCAATTGTCACTATCAAAGAACAATTTGTCCAAGTATCGTTCGTGTTTGAATTAAAATTTGTGGATTTGTCCTTCACAGTCCTGATATTATCTTATTTATAAATAGCCATGTATATAATTTATTAACAACTGAGGAAATGATAAAGATATAAATAAATAACATGTTAATAGTGAACAATTTATTGTAAATAATAGAATACCTATTAAATTTAATATCAGATAATAATGTTTGTTTTATTTTTTTGTATTTTCTGAGGAACAGATAAGATGCTATAAATAATCTGATTGATATGAGTAAACTGACAAATCCTATGTTAAGTTCATAGATTTGATAGTACACAACAAATCTACCAACCGCCTCTGATTCATATGCTATGGGTTCAACTCCCGCTACAAAAAAAAAAATGCAGTGTGGACTGTGTACTAAATAAGTACATAGGCGAGTATTATCCCAACTTAATCTCAACTGTAGATAATATCGGACCGATTTCGGCCACGGCGGTTAGTGTTATTATAACACCAGCCAGCAGGACATTATTATAGCACACAAGTGTGTGAAAATACAGAAAACACAAACGCAAACACAGGTGCACATTTATTCCCGTACTCTTATAGTCCGGCATGACGGCTATCCGATACGACCCTAGAGAGATCGGGCACATGACCTACATTTTTACGTGTCTTCCGAAACACGGAAGTTGTGTTACTTTTTTTTTAAATGTTGTTACTATTTAAACAACTCAAAGCAGTTATCCATTGATTTATTGTTTAATCATCTTACATAGAGTTAAATTAGAAAAGTACATCAATAAAACTTAAATATGAAAAAAGACATTTTTCAACTTACCAATTTCTTTTGGGGTGATATCTTACGCCGAACTACAAACTATACAAGACACACAAGGTACACATTATGGCACTGGTCAAATAAAAAGAAGACATTACAACAAATAAGGTTGTTTCCTCAGTGGCAGTTACTTTATTAGGAAAATCATCAAGTAACAAGTATCTTAGGACACAAGGAACATATAAGAGGTAATACATGCGGCCCTTGCGGTTCTTAAATATACTCAATCAGAAAAGATGTCTAGCCCGGATTCTTTTACGTGCAACTTTATTTAGGAGTAATTACGTTCTATAAATCTTATGACATATCAAATTGATATTCTTGTCGGATAAAAATCGATAGTTCAAATATGGAAAACCACAATAAAACATAAAACTACCAAAAAGAAGAATAAATTATGGAAGAATAAATTAATTCCACTCTGGCAACCCAGCAATTGACGTTGACAATTCTGCATCTGACAAGCTGTTTATTTGACAGTTGTTGTTCTACTTTCTAAACGGAGCGAAAATCAACAAATAAACCCAAAACAGCTAAATCTTCGTCAAAATTCGGTCATTCTTCCAGAGACCAGAGAAAATGCCGTCAATGAAGGTGGAAGGGGACAGTGATGGGGATGGAGATATGTCGGGGGGCGATACGGAGAGGTCCAACGGGTCTTCGAGAGGTCCGGACAGGGATTCCAGTGCTGAGGAAGCTGATGAACCGGACTCCGATGACTCCTCGGAGATGGACGAGAGCGAGTGCGAGAGGAGGAGGAACGAGTGCCTCGACAACCTGTGTTAGTACCCTTGTTGTTATTTTGAGGTTATGTTTACAAAACAATGATAAGTTTTCGCTTGAATTGTTTATTTTATGTAACTTTCTGCGCTGATTACAAGTTCAATTATAAATTTTAAGGTCGGTGACTGATTGTGGAATGTAATTCGCTGATAATTGCGTGTTAATTTGTTTGAAAGAGTTAGTACTCCCTTAGATATTTGACAACAATTCCTTATTATGGTCAGACATCTTGATAAGAGTTTCTTATCTTATTGTTATTGCACTGATGGCTAATTTTATGTAACTTGAATGCATTCAGAAAACTACCAATTCAACTAAAGATATTGTGACAAAATCTATTTACAAGACTCAATAATAATCATTTTCAATATACTTAGATATTATTTAAGTACCTACTTAATAATTCTCTTCTACTTGTCTTGTCATTAAATAAAATATGTGCTACACTTTTTAGGAATAAAGGCTTGATAATGTGCAAAATTGCCTTATAAATCTATATAAACAAAACATGTCGAGACAGCTCTAAGTAGGTCAAAGTCAATATATGGATCCAACAGATATTTGATCTATGAATGAACATTAAAAAGCCGTACAGGAATATATTACAATAGCTGCACATTATTATAATGTAATTAGATTCCTCTGATGTATACAACCGAGTTTGCCTTTAAGAGATCACTTTTAGCGATAAGACCCCCCCCTTGTGGCACAATGTGATTCTCATGTGGTATGCAATAATGAATCTATCTATCTACTTATTGCTCAAAAGATAAAAAGAGAAAACAATGAAATAGCAGCTGGGATGCTGGTACACATAGATGTTTTACATGGTATAAAATAGCAATTGTCATTCCAAACAATCAGACATTAAAGATTTTGTAGAAATTTATAAAGTTAATTACCTAACATTACTTGCTGTCTCTGGACTATCCTAAATGTTTTCATTCATCTTAACATTCATAGAAATTAATTCATTATTAAACCAAAAAAATAATCAAATATCATAATAGAGAAAATTGACAGACACTTAGAGTCAGATAAATGTCTTGCACCTCTAAATCTAATACAAAAAGTGGAATGCGTCGAGAGTATTTTAAGCTTAAATAAAAAAGAAACCTATTCAAAATACCTTTTGCAATGTTCATCCACTTCTTTTTGGTGTATTCACATTTTTGTTATTGAATAATCTACATTCTTGTCAGTTTTAAACTAATTATGCCTGCTTCCACATTTCAGCGAACCTTGAGCGTCAGTTCTCGGTGCTCCGTGAGCAGCTGTACTGCGAGAGGGTGAAGCAAGTGGACCACCAGCTGGCAGAGGTGCGCGGGGGACGCTCCCAGGAGTACCTCGGACCTCTGCGGAGACTGCAGGAGAATATGAGGATTAGGTACTGATAATATACATTAGTAGTAAGATATGCTGTGTGTAGTAGGATTGCTGTGGCACAAAATAAAAAGAAATGTACATAATAGGTATTGTTACAAGGATTAAGATTTAAGGATTCAGAGCATAGTATACCACCTCTGTGTTGTCATTAACCACATTACTTTAAATGTAGTGTGGCTCTCAAAACCACGTCATGGTAAAACACAGAAATATATTTTTCCTATATTAAATTTATCTTTTAAAAATACAGAATCATAAGGCTGTATTACTGCGGAGTCATGCAACAATTTACTGACGACACTGAGTTATGAGCTCATGATTAAAATTCGATCTATACATAAAACTAATTAAAATCTGCAATATTTACTATAGACAGACAATAAAACATGTCACATAAGCTGGTTTTGGTAATAAATAACACAAAGATTGAAATATAATACCTACACTGTGTAAGTGAAATATAATTTAAGCAAATACATAACATTTTATAGGCTAAAATAAAATGACGTTAGGTAATACCATATCTGCATCAATAATACCTCTAAAGCTTGTCAATACATAGTTTAAAACAGTCGCTTCCCGCGTCTGTTCGTTTCTATGTATTAATTTTTTAAAACTACGCAATGGATTCTGATGTGGTTTTATTTAATACATAGAATGTTTCAAGAGGAAGGTTTATATGTGTACCTAATATCTCAGTATTGCACCCGTGCGAAGCTGTGGCTGGTCGCTAGTAAATTAATAGAATAATATAGCCAGATTCTGAATACTGTCGGAATCTCCGGAAGTATCTCCGGGCCTGGGCAGGGTATGCTAATGATATGCGTAATGAACTGCAACGCATTACCGCACACCGATGAAACGCAGGAGACGTTGCATGGTGGTTCAGGTTTAGTCAGCCAGTAAGAGTCTGATGCTACCCACTTCCTCCTCTGAGGAGAACACCCAGTTCATGAGGATCCCCCGCCTTACCAAAAAAAGGATATGCTAACGATTCTACGACTCCAGTAACGGCCAGTTTCGAAGTATTTAAGAGAATCTAATATGTGCACACTTCGTTTTTAAACATGGATTAAAATCCGCTTTTTTTTCTAAAACAAAATAAAATAAAAGATTAATAAATGATTTTTTTTTCTTTACCCAGGATCGAAGTTGCCGGTATCCTAAAGCAGATGCGGATAGAGAACATCAAGCATAAGTACGAGGCTGAGGAGCAGGCAGCGCACCAGCACTATAAGGTAGGATACCTATTTAAAAATGAAATTCCTTCAAAAAGGTTTTTACATGCTGTATTATTATTTATACAGCATATAGTAAGGTTTATATAAAGCCTATAGTTGTTGTCAAACTGATACTGTTATTATACAAAGGCTGTTACTTGTTGTAAAACTGTTACCTGTAGTTTTACAACAAGTAACAGTTTTACAAGAACTGGTGGATTCGCTCTTACGTGTAGAGCTTACAATATACATTTAAAAACCGATTTGAAGGAAGAATCTAGTTACGTAAAATATGCACGTGTGTATATACAGAAGTAGTACACAACAACACACAGCACAGTGGATTTATTCATGAACTAACAACGAATTACGTCCAGGTTTCAAAAAGGATCAACACAAGATTTTGTTCTTGTATATTTATTTTCACCTGATACATATCATGTGCGCTGTAATTAATGTAAGTCTTTTCGCTGTCGTTTTGTTATATTGTTAGTAAATTTGTCACTTATCACCTATATTATATCTCACATATGACCGGAAAACGAAATATGCTAAAAATACAGACATTACACCTTTGTATAGAGCTTATTTAATTACTGAGTATGCGGTAATACCAGAATAAACTAATAAATAAAAAATAATAAGTATAGGTAGCTGCATTTACTCATAAAAACAATTTTTATAATAACCAAGCGGTTTGAATACTACGTTATATTAAAACATCGATAGATGGCGCTATCTTAAGTTTTGTTCATACATAGTAATGTTTCGTTCCGATAAAAGATGTCGCTAGTAGTTCTAAAGTCGAGCATCGCATCGTGTTTTGCGTTTGTTAAAAATATTTACAAAAACGATCTGAATTAATGCAAATTAGTTGACTATCAAGATAATCTAAGAAATCATTGATAATTATGTTATTTTTTTAAGTAATTAAAAATTATCGATTATTTTTCTACCAGATAAATTAAGATAAAGTTTTTACGGAACTTTAAATGTAATATAACCTAACTTTATCAATGGCTATTTATGAAACTATAATAGTTATATAATTGAAGTTATTTGCAATCTTATATCATAGCTAGCCCCACCATGGCACGCATAGGGCTCCCATAAAAGACTTCAACGCTCGCTTTTCTATTGTTACACCATAGACTAATGTTTTTTTCATAACTCTAGAACAATGGATATAGCAGAACCTACTTAGTTAATGCGATTAGTTATTAATAATGTTAATTAATACAAATTAATAATACAGTAGCTGCTATGAAACGTTTTATGGCAGTCCTAGAGTGAATAATTTATTTAACCTATTTTAAAAATACTATGATAGTTTTTTACTTTTATTTGATTTTAGTTGCAGCTTTTTTCATGCAATTGAATGTACCTTTAGCTAAGGAAAGAGCATTTAAAAACCGAAATTTATACAGTTATAGTATTCGATTGATCATATATACGTAACCACGTACTTATCTATATTCAGCATTTATATACATACATAACTTTGTATTATTTTTAGGTTATACTCCTAATTATTCATTTTAATTTATAACGTAATGCGCCGACCCCAAGTAAAATGGAATAAGGGCATGAAGCTGATGATAATGATGATTAATGTTAATTTACATGTTAATCTTAATACGATAACTCTTTCGATAAGTGAAATAAGCTCTTTTTTACTAAAGAAATAAGTAAATACTTAACCAAAAACAACCTACGTTATGGTCTAGAGTTCTGAGTAATTTTCTAACATACGATTCAGTTGAATAACGTCGCTAGGGGATGAAAAAGGGTGGAGCGAACTCGACGAGAGCCGAATCCAGTTTATAAAAAAAATCGCTATCAAATCGTTTCACCGGTTCTTTTATCAAAAGTGTAACAACAGGCTCTCATATAACAATAGTCGTAATTAGCACACCCAATTAGAATAATCAAAATATTATTTTTCGTTTACCTTACGGTTCTTATTCATGAAAATTCGGTAAAGCAATCAAAACCCGTGCTATATATACATACTTATAATGTCAAATGCAATTATTTATTATACATTATAGGATTATGCAATCTCCAATGATCACACTTTTAAACTCGATCGAATCGACATTTTCAACCTAAAAAACCTTTATTTCAGGAAACAAACGGGTCTTATTCGCGATATATTATTTTCTGAAATATGTGTACAAGTCGCGAAAGCTTAAAAACACTAATAAGTCTTTCCCGAAAATGTATAAAAAATTTACGCGATATTAGGATCTATTTACAAAACCTTCATTTCAATTACAGTTTAGTGACGTCACACATAAGGTGTAAATGACAATGGTCGGCTTGTACTATAGTAAGGGCAGACGAAGACGGAAGCCCTACAGCCTACAGCCTTCTTATCTGTAAAATCAATACGACAACCTACGTCCTACGGCGAAATTCGAAGGTCGAGCGAGACTTGTTAAAATATATTGTTAAGTTTTGATAGCCGTTAAATTCCTGAAAATATAGTAAGACGTGTTGTGCATGTGTTTTGTGCATGTAATTTAAAAGTCTGTGATATCCCCTGCAATACAAGGATTAAATTCCTTAGTGCGGGAGAAGCTTAAAAAAAAACAAAAAAAATCCCTGCTTTTCATTTATAGGTAATTGGGTGCTGAATAAACGCGCCACACGCTAATGTCTGAAACAACTAATACGCTACTAATTTAAATCCGTTTTGTAATTTTCGTATAAAATGCGGCTAATTTTTAGTACTATTTGTAAGATAGTCAGTAGAACTATACCTACTCTCTATAAAGAAGTCAAATTCTAAGCTCAAACTTAATAAAACCTTTTTAAATAGGTAAGCTAAGGCAGGGATCTAGTTCGACGTTTATTCTTTACGAGGACAATCAATTACTCCGTAATATAGACACGCAACTTATTTTAAAGACGTTCTTAAATCTCCACTTTTCGCCTTAAAGTAACAGCGACAGCTTAGGGGCTTAAATTAAACTGATATAGATACTTTCTATAAATGGCACAACACCTCATTTTCACTAGGTATATTTTAACGAGCATTCCCAATAAATACGCATGAAAAAACCGTATAATTATAACAATTGACAATATTATCTTGAACTTTGCGAATGTTTACGAAAACTACAAATGTACTTAGTAAAATGGCCCGCCTCCCGCCCTCCATATAACTTTGAAACCTCACTCATGTATTGAATACGCCGTCAAACTCGCGAACTCCACAAATGTGATATAGAGTTATGTTCGATCTCGATAAAGTTTGTCGCTCTCCTTATTCGATTTACTCTCGTCCCAATCGAACACAATCTATTGAATTTGTCCTCAACACTCAAATAAATGTTCCATTTCGTTTTATCGATATTTTTGTCACACGTTTTGTTGTAGCGAGGTTTTTTGTGGATTGTAGAAATAGTACATCCTCATCATCATCATTAGCCTATCGCATTCCGCTGCTGGACATAGACTGATGATGATAAACAATGATGATGATGATGATGTAGAGATACTGAAAAATAACGCTAATTCATATTGATTTTTCTGTAATGGATGATGATTTAGTGTCATCACGGATGATGAATAGCAACGTATTGTCATGCACCGACACAAAACGTGAATGATGTAGCACAGATGTTCATGTTTAGTCAGTAAGAGTCTGACACTAACCACTTCCTCCCCCGAGGAGGTGGATGGTGAGTGTCTATGAGGATTCTCTCGCTTTACCAAAAAGAAAAATATAGTACAAAGCCCTTTCCACGGCTGTCTGTCTGCTTTTATGTATGCTTAGATCTTTAAGACTACGCAATGGATTTTGATTCGTTTTTCATTAATAGATGTAGATGTAGATGAGTATTTCAAGAGTTTTTTTTTATTTTATAATACGTCAGTATTGCACCCGTGCGAAGATGGGACGGATCGCTAGTTACTTATAATTTCATGAAGCCAACGTGAAGCTTTTAATTCAGCTAAATATTTTACTGATTGACTGCTGTCATGCAAGTATGATACACAGTTTACAGTAAAAATGTTCTGTGGCAATCCTTATTATTTTTTTTTGAAAGTACGAGTATTTTTTTAACACGTAGGACTTTATTAAAAAATCTGAAGTATTTTTTTTACGTAGCAAATCCTCTTCAGCTCTTGTAGCTTACAGATAGTTGTTATTTTTATTACAACATGAAAAATAATTGTAACAATTAGGTATTCTACAAATCACATAAGAGTATTAATATTTGTGACTTCTTAGGACAGTAAAAGAGATTTGAAACGTTTACTAAGATATGCGATTAATGATTAACCATAATTAATCAAAAAAGTAAAATATAAATCTGATACCTATACCCATAAAAATACGTTACATACTCGCAAGTTTACGTAGATACTAAACAGTTTCTGTAGGAGAAAAAGCAGCGAGCCGAGCTCCCCTTATTGTGCAGAACTAGTATTTAATAGCGATAGACAGAAATTGGGAAATCCGTGTGGTGTCCGGATATAAAGAATAGCACCACCCCATATCCTCCACTGGGTGTCGTAAAAGGCGACTAATGGACCTTAAGACCCAGTGCCCTGTACCAACCACCTTGGGTCACCCGAATGGTGGCGGGTAAACAACCAACAATCGCATTCCCAAAGAGGGTTAGTGTCAGGCAGGCGGCCGACTATAAAACCATAGCCAAAACTTTAAGCAACATGTCTAGAGGACATGTTGCGCCGACCCCAAGTAAAAATTGGGATAAGGGCAGGGGCATGATGATGATGAGACAGAAATTGGGAAACCTTTTATAGTGAAACACCAAGGGCTTTTAATATTCAAAATTCAACTAGGGATGTAGGATAACCTGGCACTTTTATCAAAACGCCTTAACCTCTTTCTATAATTTACTCTCAAACAAAACCTTCAAAATTCCTTATTTGCGCACTACCTTAACATAATTGCCTCCCACACCGTACCGTCCTACATCAAACATATAAAGAGAGATAAACCACATATGTACACGAACAATGCGCCGTGTCATCGACACTCGGCCATTCATGAAGCTGACGTCACGTCCGGAGTCGGCGAGTATTGTGTGCAGGCGCAGCTCTGCCCTGCGCCGCGCTCTGATATACTAATGTTTGTTCTTTATGAAATTGTTTATTGTTTTGTGCTG
Organism: Chrysodeixis includens; assembly: GCA_941860345.1. Lineage (NCBI taxonomy): Eukaryota > Metazoa > Arthropoda > Insecta > Lepidoptera > Noctuidae > Chrysodeixis > Chrysodeixis includens. The sequence continues at coordinate 1,373,200 of OW796101.1, forward strand.
GGAATTGTATTATTATTTAATTAAAGTGAGCTTGTATAGCGCCTTTCATTACAATCAATTGTAGGCAGTCTAGTAGAGAAACGTATCTCCCAAGTTTCACCTTGAGTTTTGGTCCTGTCCATTTCTACGTCTAGTCCGATCTATCTACATTTTTCAGGTTGTCGGATGGAAGATATATTATTAAAGGTAAATTAAACCTATGATATACTGGCAACTAGTCTTAACAAACCTAATATAAAGTAACAAACTGTTATCAGTCACAGAAGTCCCAGATACTTTTACGATGGTTACACAGACAGCTATGATTCGCAAAAACATGAGGAACAAGTTTTAGTTTCATTATTTATGACTTCACGTCTTGTCTCATCGTCTCGCTACAGTATAATGTTTTCAGGGCATGTATGTGTAAAAGACACGTACATATTTATGTATATATTAATCCCACCATAACTTCTAGAAACCCTGTACCAATTTTGATGTACCTACCTACTAGGTATCCTTAGAAACCTTACATCTTTGCAGATATTACCGAATACAGATGCTGTAATATGTCTCAACTTTTCAATTCGCCGTTTTTAAATTTGTACGTGTTTGTTGCATGTATTGTTTTTACAATAAAACATTTTTAATAAACTTGAACGTTAGAATTGACGAAAAAAGGGACAGAAATTAGTAGGTACATTTGTTTTCTTTTATCCTATTTTCACTAATGAAGTGTTATCATATTCTATCTTCAAGCGGAAGTGTCAAGTTAAAATAAATCTTATTTGTTTCTTCTTACCAGACGTGTCTTGTTAAATACAATATGCGTGTTAATTAGATGTTTATAAATGTTCTAATTATTGCGTAATATTAATGCAGCTCATTTATAAAAACAACTAGTTAAGTTTACAACAATTAAACAACGGCAGTGATAGGAAATCTTAGCAGAAACCTTTTGCGAAAAGAGTGGTGACATTTTGATTTTGACATATTTCCTTATTTTTTATTCTAATTTCTCTGTATACTTACTTTTATTTCTCATACCTATAGTCCGAAATGTTGAACGGTTTGCGATTTAAAAACTATTCATAAAAAAATAAAAATCAAATCGATGGAAATAAAAACTAGATCATGATTTATTCAATGTTTTGTATTTACCTATGACTGGCAGCTTACTTTTTTGATCCCGTAAACTGAAATTGAAACATGAAAAGTATTTACTTGTAAGTACTACGGCTTCCAACAAAAAAGGAGAAAACATTCTACGTAACTTGCTTTACTACAATCTTTTACATCAAAAGAAAATATTTCCCCTCAGATCGTTTTAGACTTTTTAACTTTATTTGTTTTAAAAAACTTGGTCCGCACAAATCGGAACTTATTAAAAGGGGAGGAAATCTCCGATGTTTTGTTTAGAAGTCGGCCGGAGTTGCCAACTTAAATAAAAGTTTCGAAGGCTCCGTAATCTATGGGGAAACTGTATTTTGTTTTCTTTTAAAGCTGTTTGAAGTAAAAGCTTTTGTCGCGTAAAAATGTGAGGGAGGACTACAACAAGACTTTTATTTGGGTTGTTTTTTGGATTTAGTGTATTAATAACGAAGATTTACATTTTAAGATATATTATAAATAGTCACTACATAGTATAAAACAAAGTCGCTGTCTGTTCGCTTAAATCTATAAAACTACACAACGGATTTTGAAGCAGTTTTTTTAATAGATAGAGTGGTTCAAGATGATGCTGTATTTTTTTTTATAATACATAAGTATTTCACCCGTGCGAAGCTGAGGCAAGTTCAAAATCAAAATCAAAAAGTTTTGATTTGGAGTAGGCCTTTACAGGCACTTTCAAAACGTTACTGACTCTAGTTGCGCGGTTCCAAAATGTCATTCTTATGGAGAAGAACCGTCGCTAGTAAAAGTCGCTAGTAAATTACTGATAATTTGTCATAGTAGCTTATAAGTGTTCCACAGTTCGGTAAAGGTTTGTTTTCTATAGACCTAGAATGAACGTTGATCTGAGCTTACTTATTCTTGTTTAAGTTAGCTTGCACCTGTAAATCACTGTTGGACAATGGCCAATCCAATCCTTTCGTTTGCGTGGTTTGTGTTTTCCTACTGTGCCATAGCAAATGCAGTAAAAAAAAACGCTTATATTAAACACTAACGACCCGCCTCAGCTTAAATGAAATACTGATGTATGAAACATATAAACCTGCCTCCTGAATAACTTTAAAAAAAAAAACACTTTATAATCCGTTGCGTAGTTTTAAAGATTTAAGCGGACATACAGACAGACAGCGATAGCGACTTTGTTTAATACTATGTAGTGAAGTGTTATTTGAGCTTAATCAAAAAGAACATTTGAAAAACTCTACGCAAGTTGTCTACGCTGAAAACATATTAACTGAAATAGATAACTTCATCGTCATCAACAACCCGTCGTAGTCCACAGTTTGGCATAATTCTCTCCAATTACACATGAAACCTGAAAATTAAAACTAGTAGCATCTTTACTTTTTTTATTTTATACCTAACACTAGAACACTACAAACTAAAACAGAGGTTAGATTTTCTCGAGCTATATTTGGAACTCCGTGGGGGAGGGTAATACATTACGAACAGACGTCCCCTTCTATCTCCAAATTAGAATCAACACTCATACACAATAATTAAGAACTTATAAATGTTGGAGTCATATTTATTGAGTAATGTAATAAGACTATTGAATTGAACTGAGTCGATCTATTTTATTCTTTACAATTTTGTTTAAGATGAGGTGTCTTTAAAGTTTTTCAATAAGATGTTGTAGTCTGTTTAAGAATATAGATAATATTCTATTTTGCAATGGAAAGAGACTTTTCATCAGTTGTTAGTTGTGTGGTTTAGTTGACGGTAAAATATAGGCTTTTATTATTAATGATTAGTAAATGACGTTCACGCAGTGGAGTTCCTTATTCGTTCTTTCCTTCTTCGTCTTCTTATATTTACGAATAAAATGCTATTTTTCGTAAATATTATACCGATGTAAATCGATCAATCATCAATATGTTTTTGTAAACTTAGGAATAAAACGTCTTGTAGAAGTAGTTATTTACCTATACCTATAACTAATTATATTGGTATACAATGTCCCGTAAAATACACAACAATTTGTAAATTATACAATAATGCCAACGAAATCGATTAATTTAAACTTAAAATTAATATTTTACCTACGTTATTGTTTTACGATTTTTCTCACTAACTTTTAGACACAATCATGTTTAAAAAGTTCGTATACTTTCAGTATATTTAGCCAAAAAGTTATAATTAAAATTTTAATTTTCATTCCTAACACTTTCTATGTTGAAAGTGTTAGGAATGGAAATTAAAAAAATCGTTATGTATGTATAAGTAACATAACGCAATCGTATACATATATATATATAATCGTAGCTCCAGCAATTAATGGTCGTGTGTAACAAAATGACCCCAAATTATTCGGAACAGTACGGCGGGCCGAAACGGGTTCAACGGCCCGGGGGTCAACGCCCCCCGTACGTTTTCAGACGTCAGCGGTTTACATTGTGAAGGGCTTTTGAACTTATTTTCATTTAATTATTAATTCTTTTTATAAAATATGGTATTTTTTTGTACTTGTTGTATGTTTTTTGAAGTTGTTGGACGAGCTTAAAATTACAATAACAGTTTTTGAGGGAGTTTTGGACGCCATTTTTAATTATTTAGTTTAAGGAATGTAGGTTTTTGTATTTGTATCAATTGTATATTATGGTAAGTTCAAAGTTATTTTAATGAAAAAAAAACTATATTCAATAGAATTATGATAAAGACAAAACTGCATCTTGTGTATGAATTGATCAAATTATTAACTATTAGGTTACATAATATTTAATTAGATATATTACTTTGTTAAATTTTAAGGATTAATGGTTGTTGGCTGTTTTACCTAAGCTGGTAAATTTCTGCGGCCTCTAAAATTTAACAGATTTTAAAATGTTTATAAGATATCTAAGATATCTATCGAGAAATTGTTCTACATGAATTTCGTTACACTAATTAGTATTTTGTTTTCAATTTAAGTTACTAAAAAGTCCTCGGAAGTAAATTCAATAATCGAACTTCCATATTTTGTATTCCCATGCATATAAATATCTTTGAACAAGTACGTGATTAATTGCTGGCGTATCAATCAAGAATTTTATCGTCGAGGTCAAAAACCTTTCAGTTTTGTATTATATTCGACTTTTGTCGATAATAATTCGTTTTGATTAATTAAATTATTAAATAAAGATGTGTCGTGAATATAGCTTAACATGATGCAACCTGAAACCTAATGATTAATATACATCCATACGGTAATCTAAGATTCTTGTAAAAGTGTGCATTTGTACAATATTTATCTTCTGATTGGGGTCTATGTACAAAGCAATTAGTCATCTATTCGATTTCTTAATTAATGCTTATACTTTTATACGAAAGTGCTTGAAAGCGCTAATTTGTGGAGCTAATAGACCGAATTACAAAACTAACCGCGAGTGTCAGTAGCTTATGTACAAGTAGTACATAGTGATTTACAAAATGTACATTGATAACTCTTTAAGTTTTAAAGCGTGTATTATTATTTATAAGCTTTTAAAAACTCTTGACGGCACAGTTTTCTTTAAATAGCTTTACCCTTGTGGAGTGTTCCGACCTTTTACACATATGAGTAGGTTCCTTATGTACCTATATCTGTTTGATTTCTTTTTGTTGGTTGTCGTTGTGTGGTTGACTGATGGTTGACGTTGCTTTTGTTACCTTTTTATTATTATTTTTATGTGGCCTGTCTGAGATCCCACTCCTGGGCAAAGGCCTCCCACATTTTCTTCCGAACCTTTCTATTTTTTGCTATTTCTATCCACGAAACGCCGCAAATCTGACTAGATCGTCACACCGCCTTTTCCCTTTTTATAGTCATTTGTAATGTAACCGCTATGACAGTATAGGGTTTTTAATGCTAGGTGGTGTTTTTTTGTGGTTTGCGTCGAGAAATTTCAGTATTTCATGTATCGTTTCTGTATGTTTTTTACGAATTTTACTGTAGCGAGTATATTTCAGGACAGGTTTTTATTTTGTTAGATTTGTATGGTTTACGAAATAAGAACGATGTCATTAGAACCTATTTTACATTATGTTGATACCTTAAGTATGTATAGCAAACTGTTTAACATTCTCTTTTACCGTATTTATCAAAATAAATACTGCAGTTGGCTTAACACAAAAATATACATGTAAGAAAAAGTAAATAATACAACCCAATCAACCTTCTATCTACTTCTAAGACCTTCCCATTCCATACGAAAATATGGTTCACCATAATTGACTCCATATTCCATAGTCTAACATTATGTTAAATATTTTGGCACTAATTCATTTGTTTGCTGGAGTCGAGGGCGTTATTTTTCTAGGCCGGTCAATAGAGGTCAGACACTCGGCACATATAAATTAAACATGCCTTTAACCATGACTAGGGAAACCACTTGGCACTTCATACTAGATAGAAAAATACTTAGGTAAAAAGAAAAAGGTGTTTATTTGCGCTAATTCGATGTTCCACAAGGAGAAATGACAAATACTGAAATACTGAAAGAAAATTTTGTATGTTTGCAGCATAAAGACAGACATATTACTATAGTGTGAGCTAAAAGCAAGTCCATGTAGGCTTACTTCGAAATTGGTTTAGTTTTGTCTCTGAATTGAGTTTGATTTGGTTCTCGGTTTGATCCTGAAATACAACTATTGAGTCTAATCGAATCGGAATAGACGACAATGGATTTCTCGATCGTGTGTAGTCTCTCGCGCCACGGCACGAATCAACGCTAGTGTAGGCTTCTAATGAAGCAACTTGATTTTACCTAGATTAAACAGTACTGGATTCTGGCCTTTTTTTTGTTTTGTATCCTAGTGGAAATACTCATGGACCTCCCTCGTCAGGGGGTTGACGAGTGTGCCGGACTCTTACCGGCTAAAACCACTAAAGCATCCTCGTCTGCCTATGGCCGGAGTACGCGGTTCGCTTTCGCATTCACCGCGCTTACTACCTTACTGAGGCAAGGTTTCGACTCGAAGTAATTTGGGGTCGATTTTCAGTCTCACTGGATACAGCTGTCATCCTTAATTTACCCATAGCCTATTTGGTCTTCACGAGCCAATAAACTACGTTTTATACTTGGATATAATTACCAAATAACGTCGTTACATGACTATAGCTAAAAGAAACATTTGCAGGAAACCACTACTAGGTACATATTTTTTAACAAAGAAAAATCCTGACCATTAAACGAATATTGTCTTTAACGTTTCCTTATGAAAATCTTATGTTTAACTTTTCCCCTACCTTCTGTAAGTAAATGAGTTCCGTGTGTAAATATGACCAGAATAACACAGTTTTCCGCGTATTTTCCACCGTAGACTAAACATGTTTGTAATTTTCATAACAAACGATAGTTTTATAGTTGCGAAGATGAAATGTTCATGAAATGTATGTAAATAATGTATGAATGTTTTTACACAAAATGTATTATAGACGTATAGGTGCTAAGATTTGTTATACAAAAGATATTGATGTTAACGCCTTTTAATCACAGTTCACTTATTAAAAGAGCTTTAAAGAGAGAATTAAAAGAGCCACCCGGATTTGTCCCTTCCACTCTTCAACAGCGCAACAAACCTCCCATTAAGATGTCCCGATAGGTCATTTTGTTTTAGATGACATCATTTTTGCTTAGAAAGAAGTAATTACTATTTTCCTCGAACTGTTTTCCTTACCTCTAAACCTGTTTCAACATATAGTTAACTTAAACCTATGTTTGACTTTAATATTGCTACATAGTATAAAACAAAATCGCTGTCTGTCAGTTCGCTTAAATTTTTAAAACTACGCAACGGATTGAATTGTAAGTTTGCATCCTTGCATGACTATATCCTATGTTAATAGTTTAGTTACGCATTAATTCACTGCCTACGGCGGTTTAACAAGAGAGATAAAACGGAAAAAATCATACAATAGTAGTTAAAAAAATATTAAGTATTCTATCATCATTACCTTTCTGCCCTTATTCCATTTTACTTGGGATCAGCGCAATGTGTTTTTTCTTCCATTCTCCCCTATCATATGTAACAGTATCATATTAAGCCCTCTATAAGGCCCGGTATTTACCACAGCGGGATGGTGAGGATACAGAGGTTAGATTAAACCGATCAGAATCAATCCGTCCAAGGTAAGCGTAGAAAAGACTTACGGACAAAATTTCATTATGTAAAACATATAGGAACGTGTGGAATAAGAAAACATGCTGCGCCGACTCCAAATAATTATTGGGATGAGGGCAGGAGAATGATGATGATCTGCTCTCGTCTCCTCTGCTCTCTTTGGCGGATATCGGGTCAAATAGCAAGCCAAATAGCACAATATCACAAAAAAAGACTTCATCAACATCAACATCAACGCACATCAGCATGGGCAGGGCTTTGAATAACCCATTGCTGGACATGTTTAGCCATGTGTTTAGGCTATAAAGATAAAAAGACTTTAGATTGCATAACACAAATTAGACTACCTGTATTTTAAGATATAGTTGTCAGAACTGTTTCACTAAAGTTCAAAGAAATCCCGTTACACACGATTTACATTCAGAATATTTTGATTTTACTTCAACATTTATTTTGATTAAAATACAAGATAAGTTCATGGCCATTTCAAGTTAAGGAAACGGTAATAAGAAATGTCATCTCAGCGTTCTAAAGCAGTCTAGCACAGTTGCATAGTTTATGTTAATTCCTTCTTAAAGTGTAACTTATTGTTAATAATCTGGATATAAGTGGCTTGGCCTGCTTAGGTATTTAAATATCACACTTTTAGACACAGGCCTCTTCCCATGTGTAGTGAAAGCGAAAGTGAACCCCGTGCCCCTGGCCATAAGCAGATGAGGACGCTCCAATGGTTTTAGCCAGTACGAGGCCGGCACACCTATCTGTCAACACTCTGACAGAGGATAGTCCATGAGGATTTCCACTGGAATACAAAAAAGGCCTCTTCCCATACAGAGAAGGATTGAGTACTGGTTACGTTTGTTCACTACGGGTTTGCGTCATTGGCCAGTTTAGATTTCAATATTTGATATCTAGATTTCACCTTTTAAAATCACAGTTTTAGATGTTACCTACTTCATGCATACTGCTGCTACGCACCATTTGAAGACTTTCTTCTACCATTGTGAAGACTTTCTTCTTTTGTCTCGCGTCATCGGTTTTCGGTTACACATATTTAGATGAATATCGTATTTATACAGATCAACGTAATAGCTTTTTCAGCTTCTTTACCTAAGTGTTTCAGAACGACTGCTAGATAATATTCCATTATTCTAGCTTAGCTACTGATAGCTAGTAAGGGTAGTATGATAGTGCTGTAAGCTTTCATTATTAAACGAAGACTAATGTTAATGTATAGGCTTATTATATTTTCATATTACCAATAAAGCAAATTTGGAAGAAACAAATAAAAAATAAACATAACTAAGGAAATAAACAAAAACATCGACGGTCGTTTGGTCTCTATATCGAAAAAGGACTTCTAAAAGCCCACAAAACCTTTATAACGATACGCAAATATAGCTAATAATGTCTCACTCACAACTGAAAATCCGCATTTAAGCAGTGATCAAGCAATTCGCATGCAATTCGTCTGCCTGACGGCTGTCGTGGGACAATAACAGTCCACTTGCAGGTCTTCGCGCGCCGCCGGCATACCAATGTCCTAATGGCGAATGCAGTAAATTACCGTTTAGCTTTTATAGAGGCGGTAGCTTTTATAAAGTGAAAAAAGGCATTTGAGACGGAATGTGGATGAAATGAAGACTAGAAATCAATAGGTTTAAGGCAAAACGTGTTAATCGTTGCTTAGAGGTAGATAAAAGTTTAAGGCATGTTATTAGTGAAACTTAACATTAGATTTTCATATAATTAAGCAACATAATTTGAGTCAGACTTTTATTTGACCGTGTGGTTTTATGTATGGATTTGTATGCACGAGGTGCATATTCGGTCCCAATCTAGGCAAAGTTCCAATGTGCCTTTTTTTGAAGTTATAAGCTACTTTCTTTATTATTTTAAGGCATAAATGATAAACGTTGAGGCGAAACATCGTGAGGAAACCTGAATTCCAAATGTTGGAATCTGAAATCTCCAATTCATGTTAGTTATAGATTAAAAACAAAATTTTGGCTTGATTTATCTTATATCAGTGATCAATTAAAAACCTATAATATTAGTAAGCTACAAGGCGAGAAAATGTCATTATAAGTTTTTACGAGTTTTTTATAATTAACCTCTGTTAATAGTTACTCAAATTAAAACCTCGCGAGTGTATGCAAAGACAACCGACAAATCACAAGTCGTCATTTTGTTTTAATTGCTTCGCCAAACTAGAAAGTTTTAGTTTAAACTGTAACTTAACGCTGAGAAAGTTGTCAGCCATCTTGTGAATCTAATGTTACTTTGACCTGCTCTGAACGCCGTATCTATTTCATCTCGGAACAGTCACGAGAATCCTGAGAAATTCAATTAAATTAGATATCTCTATTTACTGTATAAATTCGATGAAATATTAAGGTACGTATTTTTCAAAAGATGATACAAAAATTGACGGAAATACTTTTTTTGTGTCGTTATCGCGATACGCAATACAAATCTGGAATTTGGCTGCAATCGTTTTGCAAATTTTGCTATCACTTGACTTTTTTAGTTACGTAAATAGAATGTTATCAAAAAGTTAAGAACGTAAAAACGAATAAAATGATACCTTTTGCGAATAACAAAACTCTTATGTCGATATTTAAATTAATCTCTTTATCATCGTTCTACGAGTACAGTTTAATTTGTTTTTCTGCGAAAAACTTCCTGTACATGGGTTATTTTTATAATTCTCTCTCTTTCAAGTTATAAGTAAAAATATTTTCTGGCTACCTATATCCTGGAGATGATCAAAAATGTTTGATGGTTGACGCAGTTGGTTTGTTAAACGTCCATGTGTCTGAAGTTTTACGTAATGTAATATTTTGGTTGTGGTGCAACATTTTACCCTATTTGAACAGTTTGGTGTGATAGACCATTAAATGCGCTTTTAAGTTCGAACAGACATTTTTAAAGCGCAGCGCAAAACGTTTAAGAAGAACATTTTAGAACATTAAATAACGTTTCAAAAGTTAACCTATAGTTCTAAGTCGTGGGTTCAAATCCCGGCAAGCACCAATGTCTTTTCGAATTGATGTGCGTATTACAAAGAATGTATCACTTAGTAACACTTCAGTAAAGGAAAATTTTGTAAGGGAACCAGCAACTGAGAAAAGTTTCAAGGGTGTGTTAAGCCACGTCAGAGGCCTACTGAAGGCCGCTATAAAACTGACACTTCAGTTTTCAAACTAACCATACGATAAGAAGAAAAATAAATTAACTTTTTAAACCCCCTTCATCATCATCATTCCCCTGTCCTTATCCCAATTATTATTTGAGGTCTGCGCAGCATGTCTTCTTCTTCCACACGTTCCTATCTGACGTCATCTCGCAAGTAGGGTTTACGAAATTATGAATAAAATAAAACCTTATGAAATGAAATAAAACCTTACACAAATGCCTAACTATTGTCGTCCTACAAATTTCAACTATTAAGTGTTGCCGGTCAATCTATAGAGACTTGTCCTAATATAGTCTGAAGGTCGATTAAAATGGTCGACAACCGTTAGGTATAAAATCACAATTTAAATCGCAAGCCTTTAGTAGTGATACACTTAACAAACCCTAAAATATTCAAGCGTAATTCTTTAAGGCATTCCTAAATGACCTTGCTACTTCTTAGCCGTTCGAGTGACAAAAAACATTATTAAGAAGTTAAGGGATGCTTAAGTATTCTACCTCAATTACGGAAACAAAATGCAACTTAGTTTAAAGATAAATGTATATCGATCTCTGCTTTTCATCTGAAAATAACAGATATCATCAACGTCATCATATTTACGGCAATTTAAAACTGGGTACATATATTTTCAGGATTCGTACAATAAAGGTCATAGACCAAAAAGTTTTATCACGAAAACTTGTAACATATTTTTTTATACTGCAATGCTTTACGTAAAATTTCGTACATAAAAATCATATTTTATCTACGTAAAAGATACGTAGAGGTGAAGTTTATTGTTACTTTCTACATCGTATGATTGTATGTAACCTTTGTGCTGATTTAGTTGTGACCCAGTTTTATGTACCACCCATTGTCGCCGCCTTATGTAAACAGAAATTAAGCTAAGCTTGTTTATACATACATCCTCAAATATAATAAAGTTTGTATTATTTTTACTTCGTATACACCAACGTGGATGATATATCCTTTGTATTGAGATCGACACGCTTTTACATTCAAATATCTTATCATAAAGTTCCCATAAACAATATCTGTTAATCTCATTACGTTTCACTTTGTATTTCAACATACTGACGTCATCGAAAATCAAAGACAAAACCTCTACGTAGCATCGCTATACAATATTTTTCTAACGTTTTCGCGTTTATACGCCGAGGATTAACGTTATTAAAACATATAACGTAAACACGTGTCACAACCTGAGTGTTTATATAAATAGCGAGTCCGTGGGCTTATGTCCTAACCTTGTGAAGATCACGACAGTTTGCCAAGTTGAAAGATAGATGGCGCTACGCGTACCGAAAGTGTACGCGCCGCGACAGTTTTCAGGTTACGTCATTATTTACCATTTGTCACTTTGTACGCTTATATAAAGTGTTTTTATTGTATTTTATTTATGGTACAACGCTTTTGGATGCGTGCAATCTAATTTTCGATAGCCTAAACACGTTTGATTCAATTTTAAAGCTGACTTTGTTGGAACGTGTTATCTTATCTAGAGATATATTATGTATTCAATTATTCAATATTGAAATGCGCAATTACTGGGAACGAACACGTTTATTGGTTCACTATATTTGTATCGAGTAATGCGCATAACAATAGACGCGTCACTCGTAATTAGATTACAGTTGAAATGAGTGTGAATCTTAATAAATGCACTGTTCAGACTTCAATGAATGACACCTAGGCATTAGTATGCAATAAAGTAGACAATACTGCATTTATTATAAGAAAATGACAGTATTAACGTAAGAATGAGAAACGTAGACTAAGTAAAACAAGTCGAGCGCACTAACAACTATCGAGGTCGTTAGAATCGTTATTCCGGGTCAAATAAGATTAGATTAACACGCTACATTGAGAAATATTCAGCTTAACTCATTGTAGAGCCGACATCTCGACTAAAACGCTTACAAAAAACATAAAACTCTCCATCGTACAACGAAAACATAAACCATGGAAGGATGTTCGTCCGCTATAATGCTCCATAAACAAGGTCCTCAAATTAATATCTGTCGACAAAAGGAACATACAAAATGGCTGCCGCAAATAAGCCGCGTAGCGTTTCTGAAAGCGTCTGTCTACGGGCGCTTGCATCTCGCTCTGGCTTCGTAGAATCTGTCGAGTGGGAGAGGGACGGCGATGGTACCCCGTGGGGCCTCGTGTCAAGGTGATGTACCCTCGCGCATGCGCTCTCGCAAACTTGCGCTCGCGCGAGGTTGTGCCAATTTGCGAATTTTATTTTATAGCTGATGAGAGTTTTATATTGTGTTCGACTATGTTCGTGCCCGGCGTCGCTCGGGTCAATTTCGTGTCTATTTTCACGTAATAGTGATACAAATATAAATTTGTTACGTTATTAAAATAGAGTTAAAAACACCATATATTTCGTTTTTGATATTATAATATTATTTCTTCAGCTTGAGATAGTTCAGAATATCGAACGCTGTACTGGTGTAATGGACACATTCTTTCTTTTAACAATATATCTTTTTATATCCAATAATTTAATTACATTCGAGTTCGAATTCAGTTTACGCAATGACTGAAATCTATTTATTTGATTTTTTATTGCTATACATTGTTATTCTTCCGATCAATAATTAATTGATAAATAATAATTAGACCATGATTTTATTTGTTGTTCACGTTACACGTCAGCTGCTATATTACGATTGATGGGCGGACAAATTGTTTACATTATACATATTATTATAACAATTGACTTTATGTATTGTTTCTATGTTAATAATGTTGTATAAGCGTACTTTAAACTGTTTGCCTTGTTAGATACACGTGGTGTTATGTTATTCGATGTATTAGGCTTAATTAATAATGTGATTAGGGTCTGAATCAATGATTATGGTTTTACAAAGAAACTGTAGTGTTTGAAATGTCTTAATCAATCGTATGTACGATGTGTTATCAGTTTTACGTGTCTTGTCATCTATACGTATTTGACTTCCCGGCGAAGAACTGTCGATATAAACTTAGGGGTCTCAGTCCCGTAAGTTCAGACAATCGTACATAAAAATATTTTAAACAAATGTAGAGTTTTCCTCGACTAACCTTTAGAGTAAACTACTCCTTGGGGATTTTATTCTGGTTATTATTAAGCTGTACACAGAAATACATACACTTACCTGACCACGTTTCATAGTGATTAAAATTTTATAAACCAATCTATAAATCCAGCCTGAATATGATATTCTTATTCCTTCAAAGAAAATTCCGCTTTGTCATCTTTTAAACCCAAATAAAATTGCAATACGTGTTGGAAAAAAAAGTATATTAATTGTGTCCTTTAATAACGACTAATCAAACAGCAACCTAATCACCCATACAGAAGAAAAGACACCTATTTTCTTACATATAGAGTAACTGAAGTGAAATAAAACTCGTTTGTTGTCTAATAGAAAATATGTGTACAAGTCGCGAAAGTTTAAAGACATTTATATAAAAAAAGACAAAGCCTTTCTCTTTCCACGAGGAAAAAGTTAACCTTTACCTATTTTTATTTTAGCTTCTAGCTCGTGTTGCAGTTAAGCGTCTAAAGGTCATTCTGAATCTGTTGTTATACATTCATTGTTATAGTGAGCTAAGAGACCTTTGTACAACTATATTACCTTCCAGTTTATGTAAATGAAAAGTTGTGAGTTTCCTCACAGCTCACAGTTAATTAATATTTAATATTTGTGTGAATTTCTTTCGTTCTCTCAAATATTAACGATAGTAGACATCTCGTCATGATTGTAAGCAACATCAAAGGTTAATTTTAATTTTAGTTATCCTTTTCTAAGGCTCCTCGTGACTATTTTTGAGTTTTACCTCATATATCTATGAAAATAATTTATTGTAAATCATCTTACATACGTATGACAAACTGGCTTATTGGACGATTCGCACGAATTTAACTCGCACAAAACGTGCGAGTTAAATTCGCACGTTTTGTGCGAGTTAAATTTTTATTTTTATTTCAGTGATGGCTGAATACGACTGTACTTGAATTTTTTTAAACCTTAAAATGAAATGTGTGCGAATAGCCTACTACATATTTGTGAGGGTGTCGATTCGCACGCCAATAAATGAAATTCGTGCGAATCGACTACAGAAAAAATAATATGTTTTAAAGGAGTCGATTCGCACGTTTTGTGCGAGTTAAATTCGTGCGAATCGTCCAATAAGCCGACAAACTGAGATGTTAGTTTATATACGTACCTAAGTTAAATTATTCTCGTATCAAACTTAACTCTTGTGACTCTTTCATAAAGGCTTCTCTCCATTCTCTACACGTGTTGCAATATCAAGCTATTCTAGATCAAATATTATTGTATAGATAATCGTTTTAAAAAACTTCATCCTTCACCCGACCTTTCTTACCAAGAGAACATATTAGCTTTTAAGACGTTTATAATACGGCTGTGTGTACAGATAACTGTCGTATTAACTTCACAGTAACGTCAGTTTAAATGTAATAAACAATACTTAACGGAGGTCGGATAAAAGAGGCGCATTTAGCAATAAAGAAATATATTACCCTTATAAATAATACTACTTTAGGGCCTAGTGACACCTTTACCTGTAATATTATCGCAATTGAAAAAGCGTGACAGGGCACTATATGGTGTAGAGTGGCGTCTCTCTTTCACAACTGCAAATATTATCTACTTTACGAATTGGTAGTAGGTGCTTGTGTGATTAAAAATACTATTACGATCTATGACTGCCCGGATAGTCGAGTGACATAGGTCACCACGCCAATTATTATTACCATAGTGCGCAACGTGTCGTGGGTTTGATCCCCGCATAGGACAGGAATTTTTGCGATCCACAAATGCTTGTTCTAAGTTTGGGTATCTTTTTAGATCTGTTCTGAAACAAGAAAATTACTCGTACCTAATGGTCGATAAGCACTAAGTTAACTTTCTTTAGATTCACACAATTTCAGGTTGCTTCTCTCAGGATTTTTAATACAGATTGTGTTAAAGAATAATTTAGTTTGGTGTTGTTTGTAACGAAAATCAATCTGGCACTAAATCCTATACTCTACAAACATTGTTCAGTCCTAGATTGATCTTCAATAGTTTTCTTTTAAAATTTGTTTTTCAAATCACTACATTTTCTTTGAAGCTGTGATAGCTTAGAACGTAGGACTGCTAAGTCAGAGGTCTTGAGTTCGATCCCTACGGCGCGCACTGACTTTTCGAATGTTGTGTGCGTTTAAGAAATAAATATCACAGCTTCCGTGTTTCGGAAGGCACGTAAAAATGTGGGTCCTGCGCCTGATCTCTCTCCGGTCGTGTCGGATTACCGTCCCATCGGGCTATAAGAGTAAAAGGAATAGAGAGTGCACTTGTGTTTGCGCACACGCTTGTGCACTATAATATGTCCTGCGTAGCTGGCTGGTGTCATAGTAACACTGGCCGCCGTGGCCGAAATCGGTCCGGAACGCTATTATTACATTTTCTTTATAGAATCGAAAGTAAAACGGTTAAGCATAGGAACAATTTCAACTAGTGTTGGTTTAGTGGTTAGTGGCAATAGTGGCCCTGACTGCTATACCAGAGGTCGTGGGGTCGATTCCCACCCAGGAAAAATGTTTGTGTGATGAGCACGATCATTTGTTGTGTCTGGATGTAATTTATCTATGATTTGTATATAGAAGTATATAAGTATGTTTATCAGTTGTCTAGTACTCATAATACAAGCTCTGTTTAGTTTGAGACTAGATGGCGTTGTGTAAAAGTCGTGGAATATTATAATATATTCCGATAACCACAAATACTTCTTTAAAATTCTGTATGACTTTGACATACTCGTATCACTAACTCAAACGAAAATAACTAAAGGGCTTTTGACATTCACGAAACAGATGACGCGCGAGTAACAGACACCTTCAGTTGACCTTAAATGTAAAGAATGATCGAGTTACATCGTATCTTCTTATTTGATGACCTACTATACAGTATACATACAGAACATAAATATTATACAGTAGGTATACTTGTCACAATGACTCTTGCACAGTGTTGCACAATTGTCGCCCGATTTCGGACTTAATTCGAATGTTTGAATGACGTTTTGAATGCCATTTTGTGCACTATTGTGAGGATGAACAAGGTCAACTTTGATTGTATTTTGATGCTATCAATATGCCTAAAAAGGTTCGTCATACGGTTGCGAATTTGACGCGATTACTAAAAGAGGTTCTTATCGGAATTGTCTACAATATAAAAATCTTGTTGAACACAGGTCAAACAGACACGTATAGAATTTATTAGATCAACTAAGTTTAATTAAATAATTATAAATTACTTATTTATATCTTTGTAAGATTGATAATATAAATACGTAGAATTTCTTCTGTTTATACATTTTAAAACGGATTTGCGTAATTAGCTTATATTTTACCATTAGTATCGTATTAATCGTGTAGAAATAAATACGTATTAAAATATTTTCCAGGAAATCAGAGGAAACTAATCTTTATTATTTGGTCCTCCGAACGATACTAAATGCATGAATAAAACCTAAATACCAGACTGCTACCAGTAAATGTCTACTAATGTATTTAACCAAAGCGAAACCGTCCATTTTCTTAATTTCCAAGTAACTCCCACACTGCCTCCCACTCTACAATTATGATGGAAATGTATGGCTCTAATGGAATTCCAACTTCATATGCGAACATACTCGTTAATACAGAATACGAGTTGTGTAAAATATTTGCCGATACTCAGCAAACAGGGAGGGGCGGCACTCGCAGCGATTTCTAAAATACCAGCGCTTTGTCTTAACTGTTTTGAATACAAATTCGCTTGTTGTATATATGCATAATTATTATTATAACAAATAACTATATGTATTCAAGGGCTCGACTAGTGCAGGAAGACATCGTGAAAAGATGTTCTCTACCAGTAGGTTCCAAGAACTGAATTAATATTGTAATTTATTGATAGCCCTTCTCTTATCAATCGTATCTACCGAGCGTTTTCTCAGCTATGTTTGGTTCGGCCTTTATAATCATCTAATTGAGAAGAACATAAAATTTACGTGCAGATACTGCCGATCCAACTTTTAATAATTACTACACGGCTAAAGTAGTCACCACGCCAAACTTAATGTTCGTCCAGTGTCGCGGTTTCGGTACCCGCGTAAGACAAGTATTTGTTCACAAATGCTAGTTCTGAGTCTGATATCTTTATGTATGTGACTTTAAAGTTTGCCAAACACCCCGCGATACAAGGATTCAATATTCATTACTGCTGGAGGCGTCTTTTTAACAGCGAAAAAACAAAAAAAGTTCTTGAAGATGGAACAAATTCTTAGTTAAACGTTATAACGGTTTACTCACGCGTATTTATCGGGATAGCCCGACTAGTCGCGAGTCGAACCAGTTCGACTCGCGACCTCGCCGTCGCGTCAGCTCATGATTAAGGGCTCCGGTTGGGTCCGAAACTAGTCGGGCTATCCCGATAAATACGCGTGAGTAAACCGTTATAGCGTTTAAGTATGAATCATCCTCACGAAAGTTACTATAAAAATACAAATTCTTAGGTTTTAAAGTAGGCTTAGTTTTTACTCTTCGTGCCCCGCTTTTAGTAACACCACTCCAATAAACGTAAACTATAGGAATGAATAGCACATTCTTACTGCGAGCTTCCTACAGTGCTCTATCCTGACACGGGAATTGTGAACTCTAAGTTATGTAAACAGTACTATTTATATTCATTGCTGCTTTATTTAGTTTAAAAACCTATTATTTTCTTTTTCCACCGGACTTAATGGTGAAAGGTTTCCAGTAGGGGTTGTGAAGGTCAAATAAGGTGTCGCTCTTTGTTAAGTACGGTGTCCAGTTAGATCTAAAGACATTAGATGCTATTGTCAACCCTACTATAGTTTGATGAAACCCTCGACTGAAGCGCAGTTTGTAGTTTTCTTGTATACTAAAGTTGTTTGACATACTTTGCTCTTTCTGAACAGACTTAAATTTAACATATTAATCATATATGTTTTTAATGATTGGAAGTAGTCAATCGAGTGAAGACAACGACAACAACTATGAATTTATTTATTGTGCTGTCTAGTTTTGGAGTAAGCTTACTTGTACCCCTTGATAAGACAACCATTTTCTAGTGGCTGAAAACGGATCTTAGTGGCGTGCACTTGGAGAGGCCTATGTCCAGAAGTGGACTGCGATACCTAGGCTGAAAATGATGATAATTCGTACAAAACAGCAAATTAGGCGTAAAAAGAAACAAGAAAAAGCAAATAAACCTTTGTATACAAGTTTGATATAATCGTCATTGTTTACAATATCAAGTCCGTAAAGATTACCATACAAAACTGTTTTGTGCCGCTTGAAAATATAACCTCAAACTTTGCTACGGAGACGCGTTTTGTTTTACTGTAGTTCGTAAACAATAATTTACAGTCATGTTTTATGTACGTAATTGAAAGCTCTTACAAAATATACCGTTGTTAACAAAATTATTTCTAAGTAAATTTTGGGAAATATAAATTTGTTTTCTTTCGATCTTTTCTTGACTTTTATTGAAGATGTAACGGTATGTGTTGTATTTTTTTTAATATTACCTCATTTTCTGTATATAAGCTTAGAAACATGGTAATTTTAACAATTTAAATAAAAGTACATAGCCAATAGAAGCTGACTTCAGAAAACTTTAACCACATTATACTATAGATATATTTCATACTTTACCTATCTAAAAACTGTAAAATAAATGTCAAAAACACTGTAAAATTGACAAAATTAACCTCGAAATTCCTGAGTAGTTTTTTATTTATTAAAGTGGCCTTAACTTTACCTATTCTTTACTACCAAATATATTCAATAAACGTAATTAAAAGATAAATAATCCCACAAGACTTGCCGGTGATCGTTACATTTATTTAACTTTGATCTTGGGCGCTGGGAGCTCCCAGGACCCCTGAACTGCCGTCTAATTGCCAATAAACGTTCAAGTGTGAAGAGGGAAGTCAGTCTGACTACCGAGTGTCGGTTACCCGACGTAGGTATTGCAGACCTTCGTAGAGGTTTACAGTAACTATATGTACTGCTTTCTTTTAGGGCTTTTAGGCCACGCTAGGAGGTGAACTTACCATGTGTATAGACGAAGTTTTCAAGTGGTGAAAGATTCTTTCTTTTTTTTACAAATGTAGACGAAACTGATGAGTAGAGAGAGATTTTATACTTAGATTGGAGAGTAGTTAGGTATAGTGTAGTTAGATACACAAGAATAAATGATTTTACTACAAATGTTTATCACATTGTCTACTTTTCCAAAAACGTCCTACCAACTTTAAGCTTACCTATACGAGTCTTTGCTGTTAAGTTGATACGGTGACGACACCTCCAGCCGAAAGTAGTTATAATAATATTGTAGTATTTAACTATCTCTCATAATTCAATTAGTTTCTCCATGATAGCTTGATAATTTCCACCAGTTTTTCATTCTAGCACACCGCTCTAACTCAGTTTTAAGTATCAATCGTTAAGCAACAGATTAACCCTCATTCCACAGTTTAATCTAATTAATAGCGGCACGGTTCGGTACACCACTCACATCCGACAGCCCATATGTAAACTTGACCACGTTTCAAACACAACTTCTACTCTTACACAAGCGAGAGAGCGCTATACACTGGATATAACTGCGTCTCGCTCGCACAACGATAGTTATTGTGCTTTAAAGTGTCGTAGTAGAGGGATAGTTAATTAATTAATGTAATTAAAGACTCACGTCCGGGGATTAGTCGGTTAGACTGCTGTACCGGCCCTAGTACTCCTAGTTTGGTTAACCATTAAGCTTCGTTGTTTATTCACTTATAAGGAACAGATTAACTATCTTAGTAATTGTATTGGAAAAATCAACCTTTTCTTAGTTATATTAAGATGTTTTTTAGACTGACGTATAGAAAAGAGATCGTAATCACCCGAAATTCATACTGGATCCTCAAATTGCAACCCCTCGAGTACCTACTCAAGATGATTATTTCTAGTATTTTCTTTATGCCACTTATAAAATAGACTTTAGGCCTGTGATATAAGATTTACTTAATAGTATGATCTTCGATATTGATATAAATGTGTCTAAGAAAACAGCTTATTCACATTATTAAATTTCAAGAGCTTTAATACTGGTTTTACTCTGGTATTTGATAATTATAGAACTAGTATAAAATGCTTTATGGTTACGACTTTGATTATGTTCTTAGTAATCAATAAAATGTCCTTGGTCACGGTTTCCATTCTTATTGATTATTCATAAGGAACTTTCTGCATATGGGCCATTACAATCAACAAATTTACTGCAAGCTTATTTTCCTTTAAATGTCTATAACTTTTTCTTTTCTTTTACAACCGCACGTAAACCTCTCACATGGCTTAACACACCCTTTGATAATATCTCAGGTTTACGGGTTTCCTCACGATGTTTTTCTTTCACAGATTTTATCAAGTGATAATTACTTTGTTATATGCACATGATACGAAGATGTTGGTGCTTAATTTGAACCCACGACCTCTGAATTGATAGTTTAACGTCCATACCACTTAGCATTCAATGCTGGCATCAGTAACGTAAACTAAATGATGTATATTCGTATCGTTTATTGCATTCCATAATGTTCATTGAAGAATATAAAATTATGGTCACAATTATAAACCCTTATATATAGGGCACAGCAAGTTATAATATAGAATATACTAGATATATTGGGTCAATAGTCCATTTTATCAAGAAAATTGAAATCACAGATACATTTGATAAATCTTTCAGCGAAACCGCAAAGCTTTTAACGGTAGAAACCACTGCAACACAGTTATTGCTTAGTGTAAGTGGAAGGCGATCGATAGCCACTGAATTATATACGAGAGCTTTATAAAAACGGCTCATGTAATGTTCAACTTTGAAGGCTATTTAGTACTTGGAAACGACATGTTTGTAATTGTGGTTTTAAATGAACTCTTTTGATGGACTTCACGAATTTATTTACTAGATAAAGCCTTTTTTTTGTAACCCAGTGGAAATCTTCATGGACTGCCCTCATCAGGGGCTTGAAGAGGGGGTGTGTCGGACTTTCACTGGCGAAAACTACTAGAGCGTCCCCATCTGCCTATGGCCGGGGATAGGGGGTTCACTTTCGCATTCACCGCGATACTAGATAAAGCCTAGTTTATTACCTAAATAGCATATTAGCAATTGATTGAACTTGATGTGTTCAATTGTTCTCAAAATCAGACTTTTAACCGACTTCTTTTGCTGTAGGTACAGCCAGCAACAAAAGTCGAACACAATTGGATTTACAAACCTGAATTGAATCATAGCAATAAGTTATTGTTGGGACCAGGAAACAACATTGTCTGAACTTTGGAACTGCTGTAAACTTGCTGAACAACTACATTGCGAATGTCACTGAACATTTGTGGCAGTTTGATAATCTGATATTATTTTATAACTTTAGGTGCTGACCTTTTGAATTAAGTTATTTTGTATAATAAGTAATTTTGTAGAGAACCATAAATACGAGTTAGTAGATATGCATTGAATTTAGTGGTGCACTTTTCCGTTGCTTGATGTTAAGAAAAAGATAAAAAGGAACGATATTTCAGTAATTCTCTATAACTTGGAATTAAATAAAAACGAGAGATGTTTTTAGTAAAGTATTACATAGTAACTCTAAGAACTTTAAATTCACGGCTCCGCCCTTTTGGATTTTTGAACCTTTCCTGGTTTACACAAAAATTTCAAAACTATAATCTGTCGAAGAATATTCCTGTCTTAGCGGGACTAACGAACAGCAATTCATTTTGATATTTAAGCAGATATATTGACATATTTTCAGTTTCAAAAAGATCACATTTGGTAACAATTTTATTTACTCATGGCCTCATTTTATTCTTATTTTCCTATAATTAATGTAAATTATATCTTTAATAAAAAGATTCTATGTCTTATCCAAAAAATAACGGAACCAAATAAATTGAAACGTAAGCACAAAAACACCTCCTATTTTCACACTTGACCATCCAACTTAACTGATATTGCAAACTTAATTGCTGTTGAAGGCGGCACTTAAACTAATCAAGTCCTTAACTAAACCCTTTACGGAGTTAAGTTGCCGTTAAGTTCGGTCATAAAACCGCTGAGTGGAACGGATCGACGAGTTACAACTTATATTTAACTTATCGCCGATCCATGCATATGTTAATTTTGATTTGACTTTTGAATCACATTGGTAGGTAGTGTGGGTATGTTATTTGTATTGGGTTTATAGTTATTTTTGTATTCGTGAATTATACCGAGTATTTTTTGTATATTTTTAGATAAGAAATTAAGTAAAGTAGAAATTTAATTATTTATAGTGTCCTCTTATTTATTATTTATGCTTACTTATATTAGAAAAATTGTGTTGTCATTCATTCATTTTCTTAAGAATCCAGTTCTTAAGAAAATGACCTATATTTTTTAGTATTTTGAAGTCAAGTAAACTTTTAGTAACATTAATATCCCATGGTTAGATTTCGAAAGGACAAGTTCATTTACAAAATAATCAAAGAGTTAACTAAATACTCCAACCAAAAACTTAAAAAAAGTCTAAATTGTTTCTTACTTTATAGGAAGATTGTTTTGATCCACATTCATAGAAATAATTTACTATCTTGACGAAGGCTTGTAGCGAGAATTAAGCTCGATTGTAACCCAAAAAGTAGCTATCGATAACTTTGATGCAATATTATAATGATGAAAGGGAAGCTACATTTGTTGCGTTGTATATAAGAAAAATGTTTATTATTTAGTACTTGTATGAGCATGGATTTAAAGCCGAGTTATAGCAATATTAGTTTTATTTAAAATCCATAGTATGTTATAGCGGATTATTTCATTAAAATTGCATTATCTAATATTTAAATGCTACTAACTAGTTGTTAATTCAGTAATATTTATTACACTCGTATTCATACTATCGACTCTCCATTTTAAGGGTGACATGTGTATTATCGAAACGGCTAGCAATGAACATGGCCTCTCAAAATTAACGCACCCTCGTAATAACCCCTATAAGTGGGCACTGAGCCCAGCGATAGCCACTTGTCTCGATTGCCGAATAAAACTCGCGCTGGTTGAAATACCCTTAGGGGACGATGTTGTACAAATTAAATTACATTAAAAAAATATCATGTTTAGTTTAAATAAGTAATGAATTAAGTATGTTATGCGTCGTTGTGATAAACTTTCGGCCTGTACAGCTAGTAACAAAACTATTTGAATATTCGTATATATAAATAACTTAACTTATTCTAAAACACTTGAAAGTCTCTTCATTTGAGTTGTATGCGACTATCTATACTAATATTATAAAGCTGAAGAGTTTGTTTGTTTGTTTGTTTGTTTGTTTGAACGCGCTAATCTCAGGAACTACTGGGTCGAATCGAAAAATTCTTTTTGTGTTGAATAGACCACTTATCGAGGAAGGCTTTAGGCTATATAACATCACGTTGCAACTATTAGGAGCGAAGAAATAATCGAAAATGTGAAAAAACGGGGAAAATTATTCATCCTTGAGGGCTTCCGTTGCGCGCGCTGCGAAAACAGTTCAAGATACCAAAAATATATGTATAAAAGAATTATTCCTATTGAAATGATCTAAAAAAATGTCCAGGACAGTATATGTCTATCTTTTAAGATTAACTCACTAGAACCGTTTTTATGGTAATCAAATTCGGTCGTAACTAATGCATTTGTTAATAGTTGTATCAACGTATCAGGTTGTGGAGAAAATCAATATGTACTTCTGCCACAAGAAAATAAAACTAAAAATATAATTTACGCAGAAGTAGGTACTTTAAAATAATTATGTTCTTTTAAAAATTTAAAAACTAAATTGTCTAAAATAATAACAGAAAATGAGGAGGACAAAGTCGTGGGTAACAGCTATAATTTATAAAGCTAAGGAGGTTATCCGCAAAAATAAATGATGCCCAAAATAATTATTCCACGCGGACAAAGTCGCGGGCACAGCTAGTTGTTAAATAATGAATCATTTGACGAAGTAAACTTCCACTTAAACCAAATTTCATTTCGACGCAAATTCTCTTGTAACAATAATAGGGTTGGTGATAGGGTACTAAGTGAAAATCTAATCAATCTATTCGATAGGTAATTATAAAATACTATACTTGCGTTTATCTGATCAATAAAAATCGACAAAGATATACTGCTATAAAGTTTAGGAAAGGGGGCTTGTGACGAACCGACTACGCAGAGTAAATACCAAGAAGTGACTTCACGCGGAAATTTCATTTACTGTATTACAGGTACTCAAATGACCCCCAAATATGTTCCGCGATTTTTTGTTATTTTCGAGTTCTGAGACCTTTTCGTGATTTTCACGTCCACCACTCCTCGGACACCCTGAATATATACCTACATAATATAAATTTACTTTCATACATCATCAGTAAAACACAAAATAATAACACCAACAGCTTTGGATAACGACGAAATCAGAAAATGTACAGTGCTTTTACCAGGAAACCTACGTAACCAAATCCTCATTCCCCTTAAAATATCATGAGTAAGGAGCTCATGTCATCGTTTCCCACGAACTCATCGTGGAACTCATCGTTTGGAACTCATCGTTTCCCACGTAGGTGTGGAAAACAGAGTTATTCGTCAGTCCATGTGACGATAGCGTAGGTGTTACGCGGAAAGAAATGTTCTACGTGTTCCGAAAACTTGATAAATATATTTGTATTATGATTGGTATTTTGGTAGCTTTTTCCCTTGTGATTTTGTCTTTATAAATAGACTGACATTTCGTGTATTTTCACGGTATACGTGATATTTATGTCCAAAGATAGCCAGCCGTTATAAAAATATCTTTACTCTAGAGAGTATTTTTTAGTGTGGCTTTTCGATATTTCTTTTCAAAGAAAGTGAATAGAGTATAGTTAAGTAAAGAACTTAGTTGAAAGCCTAATGGTTGTGTTATACGTCAAAAGGTTTCATGTCGCTCTGAAGGCTTAGCTGTGTCTGTCATTAAAAGGTACTAAGTAAATAAAATAAGCCTTTATCGCTGTTGGTGTTAACTTACTTAACTAAACATAACATTAAACGATAATTGTTACAACAAAAGGTATAAGGTAGCGACAGATAAAAAATCGTATTTTAAAGATTTGCCAAACTGTTACCAGTACGTTAGTATCAAGTATTTAGTATAAATATCAATTAAATTTAAATCGTGGAAAAGTTATGTTCAGTATTCGGCTGTAAATATTTCCTTTAAACTGTAAACTACATAATTTCGTACTTACTATTCAGTAAGTTTCCATTATATTATTTATCCACGTAGAATATCACAAATATAAATAAGTCGTCTTAAATAATATTTATTGTTTTGTTATGAGTATCTCGTGACCCGAATGGAAACTCGTATAAGCCATACTAAGATTACTGGACGGAAAAGGTCGAGAAAGTTTAGGATTTTCTTGGAAAACATTAAGATTCAGTTGAATGGTTTTTGTAGGTTTCTCTAGAATCTGAAGTTGGTGTTATTTGTTGAAAGGTATTTGAGTTATTTGTCTGATAGAAGATAATTTGGTTAATCAGCATTAAGTACATGAAATAGATACGTGATTATCCTCTTTTTAGAGAATTATGCATATTTAAAATAAATGAATTGTAATTGCAAGCAGTTAAAGAGCTTAAAAGGGTTCAAATGATTTTGCAGGAGGAAATAGATGCTGATAGCAAAACTTTATACGAGGAAGCATTAAATGATTTGCTATTAGAATTAGAAAAATAGCAGGGGGTTCTGTAGTCCGGGTTAGCAGTCAAAACCTGAGCTCAGGTTAAGTGTATAGAGCATTAAAAAAAAGGGTTCTACAGTCATGGGGCTGATGACTAAATAAAAATGCGGTAGATACCTTCAAACTATATTATTTATAAATCAATAAACTAAAGAAATACTCTTTTCTGTCGAGATGGCAACACATACCAGACAAATAACATACAAATAAAAACCTTTGTGCTCCACAATAGTATCTCAGGAAGTGGAGTATCACAGTCGCGCCCACTTACTGTGGCCTCGTGCGAGCGGAGCGTGAAGATTCGCGGAAACGCACAATCCGTTCCCGATGGTTATTGATGTGGCATCCGGAATTTATACAGCCATTACTGATTTCCTTTATAAGGCATTAGAAATTATTTGCAGTTTTTTTTTTATTTACAATTAATGTACACACAAAACAATTGAAGAAGGACACAACATTATATAATTGAAGTAAAATTTCTTCCAGCAAAACTGCGAAAAGAGAAATGCATTAAAAATCAAGGCAACAGTGTGTGAAAACAAAGGAAGAAATTTCGATAATTTGTAAAAAGAAATCTTAACAGGGCGTTGATTAGGTATATTTTATCAAATCTTTCCCCCTTAGAGAAATGGCTTTTCCACAAGCCTTAACGCTGATTGGATCACTAAAAGAATGTAAAAGTATAGTAGACTGGTCAATTGTACATATTTGAGTCATTTGTCAGCGTTAGCTGACAGAAATGAAACTTGTCTACAGGCCCATTAGTGCCCAGTACTCGGCTACTATATAAGTGGCGCTGGGTAGCTTGTTTATTTTTGCCATCGTTTGAAGGGCCATACCTTTTATTAAATAGTTTTTTAATTAATAATATCCTTAAGAGGATGGCGACTTTATATGGTTTTAGCATGTAATTGTAAATTGTCTTAGGCTGGAATCGTTTAAACAGAAAAATAATGTCGCACTGAATTCGGCTAATACTAATATTTGAAAGTTCTATCTTCTAACTTTCACATTTTAGTATTATCTGTACGAGGGACGTAAACAACATCTCAGATTCGATCAAAATACAAATTCTCGGTTTGCAACATAACATACGGTAAGTGTCACAATGCACTGTTATTGATATAAAACAAAAGAGTTCAAAAACTATTGCACTGTTATTCGTATAAAAATTAAGAGTTCGAATAACATTATATAACGTTTTATAAATTGCGTATTAGGTACGTCTTTTCCTAAAATTGCGACAAGTAAAGTTGTTATTAACATTTTATTTCGCTATAAAACCTATAGTGCATTTACTTAGGTCTTCTCCATCATTTGCAGGTAACTTTAATATGCAAAAGACACGTTTAATTAGCTTAGTAACTTACATAAAGCTTAGCAAAGTTACTAACATTAACTTTATAGTTAAGCGACCGTAAAATAAGCACTATTATACAACTAGTTAATATTCAGTTAAGCTAAGCACTTAGCTGTTGAGATTACTATCGTTGTAAGAGAAATTATAGGACTCTTCTAAACCAGTTCTTCTTCTCTTAAGTATTATAAATCAATTTAAAAATAAATCTCGTTATTGGCGTTTTTTTACACTCTATACTGCTGTAATACAGTAGATATTTTCATTTTAAAACATAGTATTCTCCATTCCGACCACTCGCGTCGGAAACGTGGTAATATTAATTTAAAGGAATAACCATGTTACTGTTATTGCATTTCTATCAAAACTGTACATTTGCAATACGTATCAAAACGGTATTTTCAGCGCTATGATGCAAACATAAATCTATGTAATGTCGTTTGAGAATGCATTATCTTAAACAAGTCTTAACGTTGTAAATTTATACAATTTATAACCATCGTAAAATACAAGAGAACGTGCATCCGAAGGGGTTTCACGTTCCTACTATTTATAGAACATGTTGTTAATACCAACATTATAAAACAAACGTGCTAGAAAACCTCTTTTGTCTCAAATATTTAACAAGTGACGTCACCGCCGAGGTCGTTACGAAAGTAATCAATCATCCGATTGACAGACAATGTGTACACAATGAAATAAACATATTCGTGTTATTTATTACAAAATTGTGGCCCCTCGTAACTTATCAGTACAATTAAGACGTATTTAGAATAACGGCCACGCCCCGCCACGTATTTATCGGCGCAAACACGAACGCTTACAATAACTAACACGCCAGCTAAGGATGCGAGAGACAGGCAGCCAGAACGAAAAGAAACGTGGAATCCGTATACATAGTTTATATATGAATAACATGATCGATACGTGTCTAGAAGCAACAATCGAGAACGATTTCTAAGCGTGTTGCTCAGAGAAAGCGTACTTTCCACCCCCGACTCAAAATAAACGTGCGCCGGCGCCGAATAAACAATCCAGACCAAGCAAACGTCGATAAAATCGTTTTTCTCAAACAGCTATAGGATTTTTGTAGAGTTTTCACATTGCAAACATTTTACGTTTTATCATTTCGCGACGTCACAGCAATCAACAAAGGCACGGGTAGTGATCGCGGCTGCGATTGCGACGTTGCCGTGCGGCTGCAGGAATGCGGCCGCAGCGTTGCCAAGTCGCCACTCGATATGTCGGGCGATAAACGCGAGTGCATTGGGCGGCGCGGACAACAGAACCCACCATTTTGTTTTATGTACAACGCTTACATACACTTACGATTTTGAATATTTGAAAATACGAGCGTTTTGGGTGTCGATTGTCGATTGTTTCACCTATTTGTAACGGTCTTTATGTTTTTTTTATGCAGTTTGTTGATTGCATGTTCTATTTATAGTTGATATTAAGGTACCATGAACCGTTTTGTCGTCTGACTCACGTTTTGCATCGACGCGTGCACTTCAAAATATAGCTTTGTAACACCTCTACATGCACATTTTAAAGGATACATATATTTTAGGAGGAAAACGAACGATGATTTGGTTGTTTTCCTTACTCGCGTACAGAATTAAGTTATTGGTTTCCCAATGCCGAGTTAATTTATGCATGGTTTGGGTTTAAAAACTTGTTGTATCCTTGTCGTTTGAATACATTTGGTATAACGATACGTTTGTATTTTATTTTAATTCTTAAAATGGGTTCGTTTACTATATACCTATCAAATGTAGCTCAGGAACGCAATTCATGAATAAGAATTTTGGTTAAATGATTAATAATATGAATTATATTTTTTAGACCTTATGAAAATACCATTAAAGACAGTTTAAGTGTATTATATTAAACTAAAGTTCTATATTTCTTTTAATATTATCAATAAAACACACCTTACAATAAAAAACATAACCTAAAATCATTCCCTATAAAGTTCCAATTCCTAAAACGCTTCAAACCATGTAAATTCTTTCTTATAACTTCATAAATGGCCGGGCAAGCTGCGCCCGCGCCGCCTGCGCGCGCGACAGATGGCAGCACGTTACGCGTTCGACATTCAATTTGTCATGATCCACGTAAGCTTGAGGGTGGGGCAACGCTATGAAAATGTTATTACAACAACTTGTTATTGAGATTCGTATCCATTTTGAATGATGTTTCAGAGTATCAAATACTTAGTGTTTCAAGATGTTTTGTTGTTGACTGGTACTTGAATATTGTAGTTGGTAATGGAATTATTTTGTTTTATAAATTGTATATACAGACGCTGTAGAGTAGACCTTTGTTTCGTCCACTCAATGTTATTCTAGATTGTTTTTTCGTAATGGACCTTGGAACAGTTTTGTTCTAGCTGTTGTAGAGGCCGTATCACATCTTTTTGAGTTATTACAAGCAGTTTTATATGAAGAAATGCTAAGTTTTAAATATTTCTTTTTAATGATTTTTATGTTCCTGTCGCTTAGTATAGGTATGCAATAGTAACAGATCGAAATATATCGTTACGTAATACTATTTAGTATTCTGTAAGTAGTATTGTTTACGATCTTAAAGATAGCGATCTTTTTAGTATGGTAGAGCCACAGTAGTAATGGATATCTATAGAATATCTATACTAATGTCGTTAAGAACTAAAGTTATTTTTCTTATCTTAATGAAATAAATATTCTACGACTTTCACACAGTGCCATCTAGTCTATGACTAATTGAACTAATCATCTAGTCTATGTATGAGTACTAGACTACTGATGAACTTATATACTTTTAAATACATACATATTATTAATAACTTGCACCCAAACACAGAACAAATAATCGTACTCATCACACAAACGTTTGTTCTGGGTGGGAATCGAACCCACTACCACTGGTATAGCAGTTAGGGCCACTAACCACTAGACCAACAGGCCCGTCTAGATTGGTTCATCATACTTATTTGGTAGTATTTTTTTGTATATTCTTGATTATCGATTTTCTAGTGTTATACTAAAATTGTCTAAGCATAAAAGTGATTTCCCAATCTTAATTTTAGGTTTAACAGTAACGTACCATGGTAGAGCATATTGCACTATGTAACTATGATATTTTAGTAGAGCATAATCCACCACGTAACAACGAAAAAGATTTTAATCTTTTCATATTTTTATTCATTTGTTCAAATCAAGTTCTGTATTTTAATATAATAAAGCTTCATACAAGCTTCATTGTCTTACAATGAAATTGAGTGAGATAGTTGTGTGTGTATTGTCACGGTCGTTCCCGTTGCGGGGTGAATGAACACGCTTTACCGTTTGGAGGCTATGGGAGCGCTAGCTACTCACATTTTACATTACATTGAGTAAAGTTTTACCTTTTGTTAATTATATTGACAGGTCTTGCAATCTAGTCTAGAGCCTGTTGGTCTAGTTGTTAGTGGCCCTGACTGCTATACCGGAGGTCGTGGGTTCGATTCTTTGTTCGCTCGATCATTTGTTCTGTCAGGATTTACTCATTGTAAGCACTGTCTAATTCAGACAACTTAATCTCACATCGATGTAAAAATATCTCTACCCTTGATAAAGTCTGTATGATATAGTAGATTTGACGAAGAATATAATATGTACTTCTTTAAAATGTTAATCAAGTTATTTCAGGAATATTGCTTTTATCCCTCATACCTGTTCATTCTTTTAACTTAAGTGTGAATCCAGGTGGGTTAGCCCTAGATTTGCAGCCTTTCTTGGATATCTGAAAATGGAACGTTCTCTTCGTTTAATAGGTTTGAAAGATAGATATGATCGAGTCTTGCAGATGATTTTATTCACCTTTTTTAGTACCTTACCCCAGATAATATCAAGGTGTTTTCTATTTGTTCTGCAAAATACCGACCTTCGGCATTGCGAATAGTCACAGAAAACGCTCAAGTATTAAAATATAATAACAAAATTTCGTATTTACGTGTCATAGACAAATATAGAGCACTTCTTCCTATTCTGTCACCTTAAACAATGTGCTGATGAATCAAAACTAATCCAAAACGAGAGACGCATCGGTCGCAACGCAATTAGATCTAATGAGTCACTTGAGTGTAAGATGAATCTGCATTAGGATGTGATTTAGCAAGTCTTAACAGGCTGCATGACGCAGAAGGATGTATGACGTATTATTGACTAATATTTGATATGACATTGTGATTTACACGATTTCCTGATAAGTTTTATAGCGCAATAAAGTGAATTTTTGATTTGGTTACACTAATCGAGTAATTTATTTTGCTCTACTTTTTGGTATAGAACTCTTTGTTTCCTAATTTAGACTTTGAATTCAATAGCCTAAATGCCTGTTCGCATTTAAGAAGATTGGATTCCTAATATATATCGTTCTAAATTTAACACGAATAATTGAAGGGTACTAAATTTAGAACGAAATAACAGTTCCTTAGTCTTTCAAGTAAACTAAATATGAAATCGCGGAAGCCTTCGCTTTGAAAACGTACTAAAATAGAGTTTTATAACTACTTGTATTCTTTTCTTAAGTCTATTGATACTTAACTGTTAGTTATCTAATTGAATTGGTATACTTTCTGAAAAATCAATAAAACTAGAGTATTTTGGGTAGATAAAGTAGTAGCCTTTTACCTACTAGAGTCATGATTATGACTGAAAAACATAGGGATCCTTATTTTGTTATGGATTTTCTATAACAACTTTCCTGTACCATATTCCTACAAATAAAGATGTTCTATTCTATCCTAAACAGTATTTTCGAATCATGACAATCATTTTGTCATTAGTATATTTTTTGGAACTTTTAAAAGCCTACTATAAAGAAAAGCACAGTAACTATAATATATGCTAGCTAACTATTCAGTCATAGATTGATTACCTTAATTTCTTTCATAAGAAAACATTTCCATATATTTAAAATTATTAATTTTATTTATTACAAACCTATATCGTTTCACTGCTAGGCGAAAACCTCCCTTTCATATGTCCATTGTAAATAACTATTTTAAATAGTTACGTTAAAACACTTAAAATAAGCTTAGCAGTTTATCCAAGTATAAATCTCAACGCTCCTTCATTTTCTGCCAGCATCGTATTTCCACGATGACATTTGAAACCTTTGCTATTTCCTGCAACTCTACATTTTGCCGTCGGTTTGCCTTTTTAAGAATATATATTATTGTGACACGGCTATGACTTTCTTTAATTTATGATAGAGTATTTACTGTGTATGTGAATATTTTTAAATAAGAGTAAGAGATTTAGGGTAACAGAGAGTTTTATAAGTAGAAGCCTTTGACTGGTAGCGTAAACTAAATGTGGCTTGATATACATGTATAACTGTCATATTATTTTCCCTATTATTCAGCCCACTTATTATTTTACTTACCATACGGAGGTACCTTACATACATAATATTCAAACTAACAAGACTAACTAGTCAGTTATAATTATATGCCTGTTTCATTAGCAATACATCCTATTTACAGCGTGTCAACAGTTAGATTACGTCCGGAGTATCCCTGAGGCTGGCGGAGGCTCGCGGAGGCACACCGCAACTTGTTAATACAATAATTGGATCGCCATTGATATTCTGAGTAATTCGGTTTGGATTAGTTTCAGTTCTGAATTACTGCGAATTCCGTCAATATTAAGGCAGGAAATTAGTAATGTAATTGTATTGCAAGCGTTACGATTAATTAGAATGTAGAAATGGGGGAATGATATTTGTATTACATTGCATTAACAGTCAAGACGCCGAAAATGCATTGTTCAAACATTGCGTAAAATACGAAAGCTTTGAAAGTAACGTGATTCGCCAAATGTCGAAGAATAAAATATTAATCCCCTTTGCCTAGCCTTTTCTGTCTACTGAAGGAAAAATACCTCTTGACTCTCTATTTCATTACTTATTGTCGAGCAGACAAACAAATATGATTAACAAGATGTCCATAACAAAAATATGCGCTCAAAAAAATAACGCTTTTAAGCCAAAGTAATTACAATTTTAAATACGAAACAAATTCACAGGACTTTACATAATACATACGAAGGATCTGTAACAACTAATTCAAAGGAAACTATCTAACATACAACATATCTAGACGTAATTATGAAGCCCCTTCTTCTATTTAAAATAAATGCATAAACGTCAAAGTTAAGCATTTTACGATACGTAACTAGTAGAAAATGCTCCAGTTATCCGCTCACGTTTTAAAGTAATGTTATTGTCTATTATTTATTGTTCTAAAAGGTACATAGTAAGTTTTATAACGCACATATTTTCCAACAAAAATATACAAATTGTTTGTTGAATTACAGTTATTATTTTTTACTTAGTAGTTATTATTGCAGTTGTGGAAGCGTGACAACGCACTACACAACGTAGAGCGCCGTCTCTTTCCCACAGTATTACTTTAAGAGGTGATGGTTAAGCCTCAAAGATCGAGTATTGCAATACTGAGTGCAATATTCTCGTGATTAGAATCGTGCGCACTAGTCGCTTAAGTTAGGTTTCTAGTGACACAAATGTTGTTGTTATTTAGAATGAAAGGGAACTAGAAAATAAGCTGTCACAAATGACAGTTTTGTATCGTTGTTAAGTGTCTGTTTGCTTCTACGTTCTACTTTGAAATGATTGAGACAGCATGAAACTGACGACTTTTAACTAACTGAGGTTTATAAGTACGACGATAATTTATATGTAGCTAAATATGTAACGTTTTACTTTTTCTAATGTCATGAAATTTGACAAGGAACTTTTTCCGATTTGATATTAGTTGCTGCGACAAATAGTTCTTTTTTACTTGTAACATAGACATGGATTTAAATCTCTTTCTACACTCAATGTAGAGACTAGATGTTTGGTTAAGCAAAACAAGAGACAAATATCCATAATGAATTATATCAATATCACCCAGCATACACGAGTATAGTGAACGGTGAAAAACGTGTGTTTAAGCTTTAAAGGTCACCAAAACTGTAAATGTCTATAGTCAAACGCTGGATATCGACCTTAAATCGCAAATGGAAATCAATTTAAAACATTATATTAATACCCTAAATTGGAATGCTCCACAAAATCCAATGTTTAAGATCGGTACGAGTATAATCTGGCAGAAATTGTTAATTTCCGCCGCGAAACATTTGGCGTTGCCTTCCAATTTAGGGTCTTTTAACGAAGGGAAAGTTAAATTTGAAAACAAGAGATTCCCACAAGTTCCGGTTATGATTTACAACGATAAAAGATTGAACTAATTAGGTTTCCTCTTAAAATCAAAAAACCACCCCTGTAAAATTAGCAGTTAGGTTTCGAATTCATCATCAATCGCAAAACATTCTTAAGACAAACAGTAATACAATTCTGTTTTTTTCTTATATCTACCGTACTAAGTTATCCTCTCCTCTCTCTAAACAAAATTTCTACAACCTGTAACACCAAAACGTACTTACATTTTGACCCTTCATTCTTTCAGGATCCCGTACCGTGTAAATTGATTTAGCACATTCAGACTCTCTCTTAACAATTCAATTAACCTTCGCCACATGCCTATAGGGAGTCTAGGTAATGTTATAAACACTAGAAAATAATATTAACGCGAACATATCCTGTGTCGCTTTAATAGAAAATTCTCGGTCGCTCTCCCGGGTTCAGATGTTTGAAATAGTGAGTAAATAGCGGCTGCGGTACATTTAATTTTATTGTGAAGTGTTATTGATATTACAAAATACCTTATTGGGAATATATAAACGTGGGAACAAAATTATAAACTACAATCTGTTCCGCAATATTTGAAACACCGATAATTATCAATGACTTTCTCCAAGAAAGAAATGCTGAAAATATTTTCGAAATTCCCAAAAAAATTGTATCGTCATTGACATTTTTATTTACAGTATTTTTTTATGTTTCGTTTATTAGTTACTATTTAGTATAAAGCTTCTGGCACTTGTTAATAAACGATGTAAATACATCAGGTTAATCTCCGTGTTAGGGCTATCAATGTGTCCTTATTTTAACACTTTCCCATACATTGTATTAGAGCCTGACTATTGCGTAGACGTTTCCCAAAAGCGGAGACTTCCTGCCTGCCAATAGAACGAACATTAAGGGGAAACTACCACATGAATATTGGTCAAATCATATCGAGAATATTTTAATACTTGATATTAATTAAAAGCTCACTAACATACATAAGGATGAAAACTGACTCCAATATAGATTCTGATAGGTTTAGGTTAAGGATGCTTGTCTTTTATCATAATATTTAGGCACTGGGCAGATGTCAATGTAACAAATTCCATTTTTTCCTACGAAATGCCATCTCTTTTATTTTCTTATGTCTTTGAGCTTGTCTTTGTTTATGTAAATTAATCTGTTTATGAATAATTTGTATTCATTCAAAACCAATTAAGACAAATGTTGTTTTATAATGGAATAAAATATCGAAATGAAAGGTTGCGATTAGGTCATTTCGTTCACAATAGTTTCCAAATGTTCTTTTACGCATGCACCTCAATTTGATATACTTTATTGCTGTGAAGCTTTATATAAAGCAATGATACATAACTTCACCTTAAGTAAAGTTACATTGCTAATGTAAATCAGCTATTACAGCCACTTCGAGGCAACGAGCCGCGCGCGACTCGATTAAGTCATAGCATTAAACCGTTTATGTAATACCCTTCCTTGTTATACACAGCTTACATATCAAACTTTATTACTCATATCGTCAACATTGATTAATTTTCACAGATAGTGAAATGAAATTATTTATTCTGTAACTAGGATAATTATATCACTTTTAAACGTCTTGAATTGATTTCGAGCTCGCTAGATTCGACATTTCCAAACTAACCTGAGAAAAAATGTCGAAACAAACTCAGGGGTCCCTGTATCTTTTAAAGTCCAGACAGTTGTTGTTAATCGAGTGTGAGTGTATAAAGAAATGCAGAGTATTTACTGGACTAGCCGGTTGATCTATATCTGATAATTATAATCAATTTAGTATAGTAAAAGCTTGCTGGCAAATTTGACAAAAAAATACCACTTTCTCACTTCACTAAAAATACTGTTCCTGTTGACGTTTTAAACTAATACAAAAAGGAGTTTTTAGGGTAAGTCTACTTATGCATATGAAGTGTCTTTGATATGCCTGATTTAGATTTATTTATTGTGTGTAATTATTAAAAACCGCGGTATATGGAAATGCATACCTACATTATGCATTTAAATATTTCCGCCGTTTTAGCATAAAAGCCTCAGGCAGTATTAAAAAGCTACATAAAACAATGGCTACCCCTTGCTAATATCAATATTTTTTTACCACACAACCTGTTTATGACGTTCATTGTGTATTTATGTGAAAACCCTTTATTGTCTGGACTTTAAAAGAGGCGAGGACCCCTGAGTTTGTTTCGAGGTTTCTTATCAGGGTAACCAGTTAGGAAATGTCGATTCCAGCAAAAATTAAAAAAAATCCCCCGTGGTGGGTGTCGCTGTGGATTCCATGCCTAAACAGAAAGTCTTGACTAAAACACGAATGAACTCGAGGTTTTATTGATTGAAGTAATCCTGAAGTGGCCTTTAATTCTCTGTAAATTATTTAAACGTAAAAGATAAGATGCTTACTAGCTACTATCTCTGAAAATGGAACAGTCCATATACATGACATTCTTTAGTTTACTCCTCTGTCTCTTGTTGCTAACATCCATGACTCTGCCATGAGAAATAAGAAAACATTATCGCAAAAACTGAACGGTTGTTCAAGCCAAAACTTTTGCCTTTAGAAATTTCTTTAAGTGGAGTCTAGGAGAGTAGCCTTTAAAGTGAGTGTTAGGCTCATCTGCCAATTTCAAAGAATTTGTTACCTATATTATGTAGTCTGAATGATGATTGAGAAGATGTAGGAGACTTAATCCTACAGTAGAAGAATATTACTCCCACATTTTGTTCTACCAATATTTCCTTTCAGCTATAACATCTAGCCGCGGCGTTACTTGAATAAATTACGATCATTCGTGACTTACAACCGTACGTTTTGCCCTCAGCACTTTTAAAATACAAGTTTATTTCTCCGGCAATATATCATTTGTGAAAATAAAACATGGAGCTTGGCGTGATTCAAATATATGGCTTCTCGAGTTTTCTTTGAAATTAATATCATTACGTTGTTAGAAAATGTGTTTTTGTTTGATTTAGAATATGTAAAAGTAATCGTTATATTATTTTAGCATACTAAAAAATAGTGACTATGACATAAGGTCAAAATTCAGCTCAGTTTTATTTAAAACTAGCTTTCCGCTCGCGGCTTCGCCCACGTGTAATTTGGGATTGTGGCGTTTTTTAATGATCTCGACAGGACTTCCTTTCATAGGCTAAAAAATTACAATTTGAATTATATTATACAGCTTTAGTTACTCAGGGATGATGTAGCTTTCTAATGGTGGATATTTGAAAACGATAAGTAGTTTTGGAGTTTGTCGATTACGTTATGTAACAAAAAGTAAAGCAATAAGTAAAAAGAAAAGCAAGTAAACATTGTCTAGAAAAATTAAAAGTATCAGTTAATCTCTTCTTGAAGTTTATAAACCTAAGGAATAACATTTTTTAAAGAAACGCTTTTACCCCTTTTCGCCCCCTAGGGAGTACAATTTCCAAAAATCTTTTTTTAATGCTCACTCCCGTCAGTAAAGGAAGCTTTGTTCAAAATATTAGACTCCTACACCGAGCGGTTATGGCTGCGCGAAAGTCAATCAGTCACCCAATCGCAACCCCCTAAATCACTATTGGAGGGTAGTTTGGAAAAAATTATAATGCCAAACTTATTTACTTGACCATATACGTGTTTGTGCTAAGTTTCAAGTTTATAAACACAAGGAATAAGATTTTTCATAGAAACGTTATGACCCCTTTTCACCCCCTTAGGGGTTGAATTTTAAAAAATCCTTTCTTAGTGCACCCCTACATATCTCAAGGAACCTACATGCCAAATTTCAGCTTTCTACGACAAGTAGTTTCGGCTGTGCGTTGTCGATCAGTCAGTCAGTCAGTCAGTCAGTAACGGAAGAGTTTTACATATATAGATTTTGTTTTATTTAATATAAACAGATTCAGTCTATTTTTCTTAGCGACTAACTATTTAATATTTTATTAATTTCTTGTATTATGTGTCTACACAGCATAGCAAGAAATGCCTTTAAGTGCATATTGTCCCTTTTTTGGGGTAAACAGTTATAATAATAACTAAGTAATAACTAAGAAGAAATACACAAATATATACCTTAATGTGTTTACTTTTTTTTTTATTTATTGTTCTTATTATTCCTCTTCTACTAGCTAAAGTAAACTAAACAATACTACAGCACTCGTTAATCCAATCTCAAATATTTCTTGTCCATAAATAATCTAATAATTAACAGAACACAACCCCTTACGTAATACATTTATTTACGTACACACAATTTACAAAAGAAAAACAAAGTATATATAAAAACAAGTACAAAGGTACTGCTTATTTCTTAAAAAAAACTTTCTAACAGGAGAAAACAGGAAGAAACATAGACACAGTGTAATAACTAATAAACATATACATTCTTATTACCCTTATCGTATATTCAGTATATCGTTTAATAAACAGCATTATACAATTAACTACAAGCGAGTTCACAGCCATTCAATTAGGCACATCTCACACTATACCATATTAAGTTATCCGGCTGAAGGGTGTGACGTCATCCTGATATCCGGCGCGGATGTGACACCCTATAGGCGGCGCTTTATTATTTCCTATTAGTTTTACACGGAGTTTCTGATGTCTAGATATGAATAACGTGATGTTTTCTGTAATTTAAAATATATTTTTTTGTTTTTCTTTAGACTGTAATAAGTGTGGTTAATAATGAAAATTTCTAAAGGGCAAGTGTTTTTAAGTTGTTTATTTAAAGTATATATAACTTGCAATTTTATAGAAAAATAACAAAAGGTTTTTATTTCGAATCAGGCACTTTCAAAACGTTACTGACTCTAGTTGCACGGTCTGTTACTGACTCTATGTAGTTGTCTATAAAAGCTTAAAATTTAATAAAAATACGAAACGACTATTTATCTAGGTATATTATAAAACACACGTTCTCGTATCTATACATCTGTATTTAATTGCTTTTACCCAGACTCGTACTATTGGAATTTACAGAATTATTGAATTCTTAGTAGTCGGGGTTTGAATAGTATTCGATGGCAGACCCGCCCCTGTTTCATAGAATTCAGTCTCAATAGTGCAGGTCGTTCCACCTAACACTTCGGGGAATACCGTGTATATGTATTACAATTACTTCAAACAATAAATGGAGTCAATTAAATCCTACTAATAATACAAATGTGAAAGATGATAAGTATGTAGATATAGATAGTTGTTACTCATTCACGCTCAAACGGTTAGAGCAAATAATATGATGAAATTTGTTATAAAATAATTAGTTGTCACCCTCGATTCACACATAGGCAACTTTTTAACGGGTAACTTGAGACAACAGTAATGTTCTTGCAGCTGTAACTAACATTCCAACATCCTAAAGATTTAAAGCCGCTTAAGACCTCTGACGTGGCTTAACACACTCTTGAATTTTTTTTACGTGTACTGGTTTCTTCACGATCTTCCTCACCGATTTCAGCAAGTACCTCTAGGCGTTTACTGCACTTTGGCAGCTATCGACGCGTGATCACGTACTACAACCACCAGAACTTTGTAGAGTTTTTCAGTCAACATTTATGCTGAACCCTATACCATAGAGTTCCTAAAGTAAAAAAATTAAGTTCAAGTACTGCTGCTTTAGTTATAAGCCTGCTCGCGGAAAAATAAACATTCAATCACATCCGGATAAATTTCAACTATTTTGTCTGTTTTTCAAAACTCCGAACTCGTTTTATTTATTCTACCATAGAAAAAAGCGAAAAGTAAATTACTATCGTGGTACAGTAAAGTGTTAATATTTAGTAGTGAATGAAACATGGGCAAAATACAATCTGAATTTACAAAAAATCAAAGGCTGACAGATTCTGAGACTTAGCGTCACTGCGGAGTAAAGATAACAAAGAGCTCGTTATGATGCCGCCGACGTCTACCGATAGCTAATAAGAAGTAGAAGTGCAAGGCCCTGTGTGAAACTTTACTTACATATGTGATCATTGCATACCTGCTGCATTTGTTGAAGAAAGGATACATATTAGTTTTTGAGGATATAAAAAAAAATGTTATGGTCAAACAATTACATGCACCCTTATGTATTTAATAATTAGTTCATTGAACGTACTATAAAGAAAACTTTCTAGACTCATATCAATAATTCAAGCTCAAAGTATTTATGAATTGTTAAAACATCATAAATATAGTACTTCTTTTACTTATTAAGATCTGTTTTCAAACAAGCATTGACTTCTAATCTTTCTACATATTTAGGAGATCTACTTTTAATAGCCCGTAAAATTTTACTTAAACTCATCCTCAATCCTCATCCTCCAAATTTAAAACAAAATAAGTTCTCCAA
Source organism: Chrysodeixis includens (assembly GCA_941860345.1). Classification (NCBI taxonomy): domain Eukaryota; kingdom Metazoa; phylum Arthropoda; class Insecta; order Lepidoptera; family Noctuidae; genus Chrysodeixis; species Chrysodeixis includens. Next base: position 1,414,401 of record OW796101.1, read on the forward strand.
TTTCCTATGCTTAAAGATGTCGACGAACTTAACTAACAGTTTACCTTACACATGTAGGTAGGTATAAGTTGCCCATTTAAACTAACAAACAAGTACCAAATAAACTAACATTAACTACCTTCAAGTCTTAATCCCCACAAACATCAACGCTCTCAGCATCACAAACTTAACCATTTCTTTCTTCACAAGGACATTCCCTCAACTTACTGAAGTTCGAGAAAGTTTTAGTCTCGTTAATCGATTAAGTTGTGTGTTCTTAAGGCCTACCTCCTCCATCATCCTATGTTTTAGGACGGCGAATTAGAACCTAGATGACCACATTTTATATATTTTTTGGGATAACGTGGGTAGACTTCTATCGCAACTAAACCAAAAATTGTCCTGTACCCATAGTTGAGTGGTCTTGTAATGCTGTAGACTGCAACTAGTGGAAAAACATCGTCACCATTTACTGTGGCAGGATCATAAATATTACGTAAATTAAAGCATCTTAAAAAAAAAACCATGAATGACTTATGTGCAAAAGCTACAATTTGATCTGAAATTCAGCCATTCAGGCTATATTTTTTGCCTCTAGATATATAACGATTACGTCATTCTATCGACGTCTATTGTGATTCACGCCGACCATTTAACGCTAACAAATCCAATTTAGGTCTTAATAAATTTATTGGCCATACAGATTTTTATTCTGGTAACGCCTACCTAAAGTTATGTAATTGAACTAAACTTTAGATCACTTAGCGCTGCCTGTATTCAAAAAAGGTGAATTTAAGGTGATTTGCAAAAACTCAATGGTAAAATACATTTCGTTTTATACGTCATAAAATCAATTGTTACTAAAAAAATATTTTTCAAAATGATTTTTTATCCTAATAATATCTAGCTAAGCTTTCAATCCATCAATTTTAATTAAAGAGTATCCTATGGATGTTTGTCAGTTCTTCTGTATAAGAATGATATTTTCGGAAGGCATAATATCTGTCGTTTCTAAAGTGAAATCTTTTCCTACGTGAAAAAAAAACTTTTTGATTTTGTGTTTTCAGCCTTAAAAATTACCATTTATAAGTGTTACAGACAAGAACTAACTTTCATGTCATTATAATTTAAGATTTATACATTTACAATGTAAGATCAGTCATCTCATCATTTATGCACTGCAAGACTATCTGCATCTATCTTAAACACATAGACGTTATATAGACTGGTTGGTTGAGCGTTATCAGCCCTTATCAGCAGGCACGGCGCAGGGGCCACGTGCGTCGCGATCTGAGCGATTGTATGACCATAACCAACTTAAATATGGTTGACTTGGAAACTTACGTCTTTTTAATTTATTAAAACGATACTTTAAAATATAGTTATGTTTTTCGGATTAACTGAGAATTGTGTTCTGTTGTTAATCCTGAAAGTTTTTGAAATCAAATATATTAAAAAAAGTTCGTTTTAATGCGTATTCTTTGTGTATGAGAATTCAATATTTGTAAAATCCCCGTTACACAAAAGCTCAATTTATTAGTGAGTTATCCGTGTAAAATAAAATCTCTCTCAACATAGTAGGTAACCTCTTTGTTTGGTTTTGCAGAATCTATTAAAAAAAAATGTAGTAGGTACAAAATTTGAAAACAAAAACAAAACTCTCACTGTTCACAAACTCTGTGTCACAAAGTCTGCTTTGTTCAATTATGACTGTAATTTAATCAAAGCTGTTGAAACTTTGGCGTGATATACTATATTTATTAAAAGTAAGACTATTTCAAGTAACTTCGTCTCTCTTATTCTTTTTTTTTAATAACTATTAAATAAAGATACAGTAATTTTAAATAGTTTATTGAATCCATATTGGTTTAGAAGATTTTTTGGTGTAGCAAAGAGTACATACTAAATAAACCTAAAACACTACTTCTTTTTTAGATAATCATTGAAACAAAACACTAGCAAAAAATCATAGAAACCTTATAATAAATCCAGTTTATTTTCAATCTAACACAAAGACTGGCTAGTTATTACGGCGTACTGCAGTGAATGCAATTTACGTAATAACACGCAGTAATAATGTTCCTACTGAACATATTTCCTAACAGGGATGCATTCATTCTGCCTTATTTATTGCTATACTTGATTTATAACGCTAATAAAATTGCGGTATTCTAACAGTCGTTTATAAGAACATTAGTCTATATTATATTTGAGGATAGCAAAGACAGCGTAACACCTGTTTTTCTGAGTGAAACCTTGTTTATTGATGTAGCGAGTCTTAATATTGCATAATCTTCTTCTTACCTTGTGGTTTTGTTTTACAAACTTATGTAAGAGTTTTAAAGCCACCCGTAGCCTCTGACGAGGCTTAACACACTCTTGAAAATTTCTCAGGTGTGATAGTTTACTCACGATTTTTTCCTTCACCGATTTTAGCAAATGATTACTTAGAAAAACGCTCAAAAGGACATTGGTCATACCACTAGACTATCACTGCTATTATGCATTATAATCGTTCCAGTTACTTTATAAAGACTATTTTTATCCTTTAATTTCAGAAGTGGGCACTCCTCAGGGTAGCTTTTTCCATAACAGCTTTTTTTACCAGTGAAAAATATGACCTGTTTTCAATTCCTCTGAATTCTCGAATTACAATACAATTTTTTGGCAAGCGCTCACGGATAGCAGTATAGAAACTCGATATTTATTTTACGTTCAAATTCCAGTACCAATCGGTTATAATTGACATAGAAGTCTTGTTTTTTTTTAAACGATAGCAAGTACACTCTTTGTTTTGCTTAAAATAAAAAATAACAATTCGACATTGGGAAAGCCTTTGTCCAGCTTTGGGCATATTGGGTTAACAATAATAAGTTGTTATTCAGTATTTTCAGTACCTGCATCCCATCAGCCCATCACCAATTCCTAAATTTACCTTATACAACGTTGATAAAAGCGAGAGGCATTAAATGAAACCACATATTCTGTATATCATTATAAGGCTACACAACAAAAATCAAATCAATGTAAGCAATATTTTTATAATAACTTTCGTGAGGATGATTCATACTTAAAACGTTATAACGGTTTACTCACGCGTATTTATCGGGACAGCCCGACTAGTTTCGGACCCAACCGGAGCCAACTAGTTAACTATGCCTATAAAACTTAGTCACCTAATCAGGAAGATACAGCATGTTCAAACTAAAAAATAACTAAAAAAATATCCTGTGACTAAACTATTGCATACATTGATTTGATTTTTGTTGTGTAGCCTTATAATGATATACAGAATATGTGGTTTCATTTAATGCCTCTCGCTTTTATCAACGTTGTATATTACTCAGACTCACATATTCGCTTGTAACAATATTTTAGACAACAAACGTGTCTTTCTCGCGATGTAATTGTAATTTGCTGTCCAAAATATGTGTACCTGCAAGTCGCGACAAATAACATATTATATCGCATGTTACAAGTTTCCTCTCATATTCGCTACAATTTCACCGGAATCTACTCGGATCCAATTGATAGCGGAGGTTCACAATAGAATGCGCGGATATAGAGCCACTCAAGCTGTTCCATAATAAATCATTTAGTACCTACTCATGAAATTTAGAAGGAGAGGGAAGTGGTATTTAGCTACGCGAGCTTCATTAGTAGGTATTTGACCACAGATTTGACGAATCCAAATAATTATACGAGCTAATATGGTATATATTTTGACTGGCCTGCTCGTCTAATAGTTAGTTAGTGGCCCTGACTGTTATACAACAGGATCCAGGATCAATGTTTGTGTGATCATCACGATGATTTGTCCTATGTCTGGGTGTTATTTATGTACGGTTCGTAAGTATTTGGAAGTGTATAAGTACGCTTATCAATTTTGTTTTTATTGTTTTTTTATATGACATATCGTATTACCAACCTTGTCGTTATTCTATAAGTATATTTATTAACATTTTACGAGTTACATAGATGAAAGAGACTAACAATCAAGTAACTAATATGTAAGTTTGATGACACTAATTATAGCGATGTAGGATCACTTCCCTCCATTTGTAAATGTTCCACGGCTGTTCAAGTGTGCTTCGTAAATGTTTCCTTAAATGTTTTCCTCTTGTGTCGATGATTAATGATTAGACTGAAACTGATCCATTTGGGTAGTAACGTAACCGAAATCTCAAATGCCACAAGCTTGAGTCGTTCTTAAAGTTCTACGTAATATAAAATTTTACCTAAAAACAGTTGGCGATTGAATTTTCATCGTACTTAAACCTTTATTGTTATAAGCAATGTCTATATATTATTATCTGCATTGACGAACAACACTTAACTTAGTAACATTCTTTAATCATATTTGTCTCTCCAGTGCCGTTTACAGCATATTACTGACGATTTTTTTTAAAAAACGTCATAACATCTTAGGTTATGTTTCAACCACAAATCAACCTCTTAATTGTCTATTCTTATCTCTAATACTAAAACGTAACTAAGTCTTATGCTTTCATACGTCAATCTCTTGCGACTCTATGCCCTTTAATGACAATATAAAACTTAACTTCGACTTAAAACTGATTGACCTGTAATAAATAATAATCCAGCTTATATCCGTGTCACTGCTGGGCAAAGGCCTCTTTTTATGTAGGGAAGGTTTGCATTGATTACCACGCTAGCTCACTGCGGATTGGCGATTTCAGATTCCAATATTTGGAAGTCACATTAAAGTACAATATAAAGGCACACAAAAGAAGTAAGGTCAGTCCAAATGTAAACGCGATGTTGTGTTAATTACTTTTTATCATTATATTATCTATACCTTACCCTTGTTCTTACCAACAAAGTCAAATTCCGTTGTTTCGCTAATCGGGTCGTCCTTATTCAATCAATAATTTAGTCTACCTGCCGTCCGTCAGCTATTCGCGGCGCTGTTTGTAACTCAAATATGTATAAGGCCTGCCTCGGTTTATATTAAAGAAATCAATAAACAATGAAAATCTAAGAAAAGAAAAAGACGTTATTAATTCAATTATTTAAGTACTAAATAGAGTCTCTTAAACCGTAAACAATTTTAAAGTTATTTCGTTTAGACACTTATTAACTAGTTCCAAAAAATAAGATCAATTTATTTCCTTTTATTTATTCTGTCATGCCATTATCGATTTGTGAAGGAAGAGAAGATTTTGATTAGACCATGAGAAAATGAGATTCTGAAACAGTCCGCATTGGTGACATAGAGATACGACAAATCACGATCTGTGAAACATTGACCTGCGTCTACATACTAACACAGTACTATAAAACGCGAAGGAGATACCTATAATAATACATCCTTTAACTCTATATTATATGGTTATATTGTGTAGGAATAATCAAGCTTATAAACCAATCATATTCTTTATCAATTTCTAACTAGCGAACTACCCAGCTTTGCATGGGGGAAATACTAATGTATTATACATATAAACCGTCCTCATGAATCACTATATCTATTGAAAAAAACCCGCTTCAAAATCCGTTGCGTAGTTTTAATGATTTAAGCGAATCGACAGACAAACAGACAGCGACTTTGTTGTATACTATGTAGTGATAAAAGTTCTAATTTAAATTAATTTTCTTATTTGCCTAAATAAAATAAAGACGTCTTTTAACTAAAGTTTCTTTGAAACTTCCATGTAACGAATGACGGTCGATATTCTACGAGTATGTGAGACGAGTGAACAAAGACTCCTCATCTTGCGGAAGACTCTCATGGGCTGTGGGAACACGGTTACTGTGACATTCGTGTGACGTCACCGAGTTTCTTAAGCGAACATTATAAATATTATTATAGTCAACGTTTATAGTGACTCTGTAAAGAAGAATCTTTATTTTAGTACTACGTACTGCCCGCATTTGATGTCGATAATTAATAGAAACCGCCATCATCATCAGCCTATCGCAGTCCACTGCTGGGCATAGGCCTCTTTAAGTTCACGCCACTGAGATCTGTTTTCATCATTAATAGAAGTGTCCATCCAGTATCTTCTTTTGTTTCATCCGTCTCCCCTTTGAACTAGAGGATCCCCTATCTTAGAAGTGATCTAGATTGATCTTAAAGTAAGATCAAAGAAATAAGTTCGGTTTTTGTAGACATCGATATAAGCGAACAGCAATTCATTTTGTCAATAATAAGTATTTAGCAACGCTTTTTTAAGCTTTATATATCAACAATTAAGTTTGAATTTCATGTAAGTAGTATAGTTTGGATTTTTATTGCCCACGCGGTACGAACTAAGTGAAATATCCTGAGGTAAAAAGGATTAAGTCCTTAGTGCGGTAAAAGATGGCAGCAAAAAGTTATATTAATTACTACTTGCAGATAAAGATACTTTATTTTTCAAGTATGGGTAGATACATAAGATGACATGCAGTAAGTTACAAGTTTAAGCACATTAAGCCACGTGGCATGTAAAAGTTACAACACAGAAAAATGAATAACAAATTAAAACCGATCACAAATGAAATATTAAAACACCAAAAATACTTATAAAATAATAGAACTTTGCTCAAAAAAACAATTGCGTTTAAATCTATAACAGTTATTAAATCTTACATTATATACTATTATAACAGTTGCTGAAACATCGGTCCATAAACAGAGAAGCAGGAATAAAGCAGCAGAAAAGAGAACATTAGTTTATACAAAACTAAAATGGTCCAACCGACTTCAAATGATAGAAAATAGGACAGTTATCTAGAAATAATCAAGTTTGATTGTAAATGATGATAGGTCGCACGTTTACTCGACCCTATTCAAGTTCACAACAGTATCTTCTAATCGGTATTATTGTAAGGGCTACATAAAGGACCGTTACTGTCTTCAAGTCAATTCACATAATTAATATCGTCTTTAGCAAGCGAACGCCTGTATTACACGGTATTGAAATGGTTGTCACGCGTTTACATAACAACAAAGGTCTCGCTTCGGCAACCTAAACACGCTTGCCTTGGCGATTACTAAGCAATTAGCCCCGCCATGTTAAATCACACTGATACGTACAATATTAAGTAGAAAGTTTGTCATTAACCAAACAAATACGCAATGTGATGGCAGTCCGCCCATAAACACCGTCCAATAATGTTAAAAACCGAAGGCTCGCCTTGATGCCATGCCAAGGAGCGTTTATTTTTGTAGCGAAAGTCTGCGCTGGCGCACGCGGGGAAAAGAGCCGTTACACGAGCGCCGGCGGAAACTGCCGAGCGCACCCGAGCGGCGCGGTGCGCTGCAATACAACGAATGTGTTGTTAGATTTCGTTTCGACTTTTTTGTCTAATTGTAAGCGTCCAAACTTGTGTTTTATGACTTTTATTACAAGTTTGAGTGTAGTTTTATGTTAGTATATTCAGAAACAGCAGTTTCCTAGCGTATTTTTAGTCGAGATTGTCGTTAAAACTCTCCGCGTGACCTGTCACATAGTGTTTTTTGTGGGTCGTCATCTATTTACACTATCTCACGGAAGACGGCTAACCCCTCGGTTGTCGGGAGCGTTTTTTCTCTTTTATTATTATTAACTTGGTCGAGACTCGAGACATAAACGTCGTACATTCTGTATGTAGTGTCTTCGCTCGGGTTCAGTTGAATTACGTTCTACTTTGGCGACGTGTTGCGAATATGAACACTCTTAACTACCAATTGGTTTTCATAAGATTCTTATTTCTAGCCACTTTTTATATAGACCGTAAAAATAAAAATAAAAGACTTACTTGTCGCTAGTTTAGTTAATAAAAGTTTGAAAGAACTCTACTGTCTCACAATGAAATCAATAAGAAGTTACTATGATTTGAATGCAACAATTTTGTTCTACACTGTATTGATGTAGTGTAATACATTACTAACCTTCTTGAATGTCAGTCGAGGCGTCTGTATCTCATTAAACAACCGTTATAAGGCGAGATAGAGCGTGAAATATTTTATAAAATTTGTACTGATCTTTTACTGGCTTTAGACGTTAAAAGATATACAAGTTACTTTTGAAACTTGTGTTTAGTTTAACAAATCTAAAGCTGAAAACTACAAGGCAAACATCTAATACGTTTATCCATGAATTCATAAATTATATTCGTATCGAAATGACATTATTTCTTCGTCATTTATTTGACATTGGCTCTACTTTTTACATAGTGAACGATTTTAACTGTTAGGAGCTGAATAATGTTCAACGTCATCCTACTAAATATTATTAAAGCAAAAGTTATGGTTAAGGTATGTTTGGATGGATGGATGTTTGTTACTATTTCACGCTAAAACAGCAGAAGCAATTTTGATGAAATTTAGAATGGAGATAATTGAATTAACACAAAGGCTACTTTTTAGCAACTACATCATAGGGAGATAATATATTTGCATTTTGCAGCTGTAACCAATAATCGCTAATAATATTAAATACAACAAAAAAATATTGTACCTAACTCTAACTTTAAAAAAATTAAAGCTTTTCTATTTCTGTATTGCCTCTTTCACAATAGAGTATCTGTATCAACTCAGTTCGCTCGTGTGTCGTGTCGTGATTCGCATCACAATACTTCTAATGAACTCGTCGGTTTTAAAACTATTTGAAACAACTGAAAAGCATTCTCTTTGTTTGTAGAAATTAATCTATTACAAGTGTGTATACTATAGGAGAGATACCTAGTTAAAATAATTATTTTTAAGTAGGCTTACTTTACTTTTCGAAAAAGCCATTTGACATGCATAATTAAACGAGCTTATAGCTTAATTTATTATTTTTACTAGACAGACAGCGGGAAGTGATTTTATTTTATACTGTTTAGTGGTTTACGAACACATGTGAATCCAGTTCCTTCTTATTCTCTTAATTATCTATTCGTTTCCGATTCTAGACATAAAACTACATATAAACATCTTGTTAAGCCCTTTTTTACTTAGCGTTTAAGCATTAGATAGTTAATCATTTTTCTTTCTGTATGAAAATCAATAAAATAAGTGGAAAGAGGTATTTTCCCAGCATTGGAATATTTTATGACTCGTGTATAATAAACATGATCAAAAAATTATATATTGTGTGTCTGCAAAGCAACGAAACAGCCTTCACAAGTGATAAACCGTACTTACTGCGTCTATACCACCCTTGAGCGTCACACGTCACACACAACCTTGCTCGGTGCCAAATATCTTCGCAGTATGAGTAGTATTCATGGCTAAATGATGATTAAGCTTATTCGTAGTCCAACCACTACATTAGCCTATAAATATAGAATGTAGGCATATCTTTGGTCTGTGTTCGTGCTATGGAACTTTCTCACTGAGAAATCCTTTTAACTTACTTGAGATTTATAATATTACTCATTTTAAAGCAGTGTTTAAAATAAGTTTATAAACGCTAGGTTGTAATTTAATTTGGTGTATAATAAATTAGTTTCTGAATCATAAATAAAATGAAAATTTATCAATCTTGGAAGAAATCTCATGTCATTTACTTTGATTAGTTTACTAAACAGCCAGTTTATTAACCCAATCACGTTCATTGCCTTTCAATTTAAAAAAGATCCAATGAACAACCCCTACATGCTATCTCTGTCATTATAAATAACGAGAACGAATAAATAATGAGACAATTAGACATTTAAAAACGTCACTTTGTAGTTTGGTAAGTAACGTTTGTTAATACAACCGTAAGTCTTTCCGAAACAAGAAGTAAATAGTACTGTTGCTGTAATGTAGTAGTAGTAATGATTCCAAATCCCTTTTCATTTTGTTTTTCACTCTGAAATGCGTAACACAAAGCACTGCAGCATGTATCTGGGAGTGGATAACATTCCTTCACTAAGCTTCGCCTGATCGGCTTTCAAAGTTTTTTTGTTTTCACTAACAGCTCGGATGGGTTTTCGATTTTTCCGTAATCCTAAAGCCAACTTTCGCTACTCGTTTAATGGGGAGAGAACGGCTAGTTTTTCACTGGAAACTGAGGAAGAATTAATTAAAACACTTTATTTGGAATACAAGTAATTTATATTTTTTAGCCGACTCAAGCTCTATCCTCTTTTGGTAGGTAATTATTGGACATACAGCTATGCCGCTGTACAGATAAAATGCTGTATATATTTACGAGTATTAAAGAACTGTAAATAAATTACCTGTTTTAGTCATTATTTGCCCTTTGACCGTTTAATTCCATGCACTACTTAGAACAATCCACATGAACATATAGTATTTGTTTAACGGGTTGGAAGGAAGTAAAAGAAAAATAAACATATTTAATCGTCTCTTTAATTCTTAGCATAATCTTCTACATATTATAATATCTACGGTAATCCTATAAGCTATATGTACTATTCATTCACTATGTATACCAGCCTGCAAAGACTTATTTTCGTACACAGTACGTATAGCAGAAGTTTATCTCCATAGTGGCATATGTTTTTAATGTATTTTTTAGCACATACAAATTATTTTTACTATAAAACGCCTCAGTCAAGCCTTTATCATAAATCAATAAGAGCAACAATGTAACAATAAGCACTTATGTGCAGTAGAAACCAATTATCATAAAACATAAGTGCAACATTATAAAAAGTATTTTATCCGTAACATCGTAAACTCTTTTTATCTTGTTTTTCATGGGCATGGCTCTATAAGACTCTATATATAAATGAAACTCATGTACAGACCGAGACATGTTACTAAAATTAACATTCCTTCTTCGTGAACGACACGATTTCTTATTATGAAAACATACGCGACTATGTAAACTGTACACCGTGACTACGTCTGTGTGTGTGTAGTCTTCGCTTGTTTGAATGTAGATGGCGTTAGTACGAGGGTCGCATCGCCCTGCATGTGAATGTTATTTGCAGTTCCTTGGGGCGTGAAATAAGGGATCCTTTTTGGGGGCTTACGTACCGATTGTGTTTACGATTCATCTGATGCTTGTGCTTTGATTTTTAGATAACGTTTTGGGTATTTGTTATTTGGTCTTTTTGTTTAAGTACCTTGCAGTTTTGTTGTTTATTTTTTTGACAAGCTTAACGTAGTTACGGCGTGGCTTACAAGCTACATTTCTCCGGCTGACTAACCACTTCAAGTCATTTGAAGTTTTTTATTCTAATGCAGTGTAACATTGTCTAAGCTCTCTGGTCTAATAAAACAATATTAAAGGCAATGATCTACATGCTGAACACAACGTAATTCTGAGATAAAATTGTAAACACCACGTGATTGCATAGAAACTAAACCTATTTTAACGTTAAAGTTTCGTAAAACCCATAATGCATATATCTATCACAATGTAGAGCAAAAACCTCCGCCACTTAGAGACAAAACGATCGATCAGCTCAACGATAGTTACTAGTAATATATTTTGGAAAATCGATCTACTTTTTCGTAAAGTTTTCCTATGTATCCTATATATTTTAGATTTTATCTAAGTTTCATATACACTTTAGATTTAGATATATAGAACATTATTTATTGCACACCTCGTGAAAACATATTTGGCAAACGTAAAAGGTTATATGGTGCTACAATGGTCGGTCTTATCGTCTTAGGTTCTATAATACCCTTAGAACTCTATTAAACTACTCAACTACTACTACTACTTTAATATAATCTGAACCCATTTTTACATAACTTCGATTCTTCGTGTAACGTCTCTCTTCGTTAGTGGGTGAGATCTGACGTCACAAACTCTACCCACTCTGTTTCGTCTACATTTATATTTGTTACGAACTTTACAGTTTTAGTTTTTACTACTAGAAATATTAAAATTACATTTATGAGTTTTATATTCTAAAGTATATAAAACGCTAGAATCGGTATAATGGGTATTTCAGTTATATAAATTGAAATTACTTATATCAACGATAAATGAAGACTTTTATTTAAGGCCATTTACGTTAATGGAATGTTCCTAAGATTATACATGTGCTAAAGCTACAATGAGATTATTTTATACCAAAATTACCTTTGAGTTTAAACTACATATTTCCTTAGCCTATTGTGTCCCACTGCTGAGCAAAGGCCTCTCCCAAATCCTTCCACGTTTATCTCTCCTGCGCCACCTCGAACCAGTCCTCGCGGTGTACGTTCAAATCATCCCGTCACAGCTTTTTGGGCCGGCCTCTACGGCTCCATCTATATATTATATAAGTATATGATATCCGTAATTTACCTACATATGGAGAATCGTATATAACTGGCAGTAATTAGCCGTTTTAACCTTTTGTGCGTGACATTTCAGGTTACGTAGGCCGGAATTCTATATTCAGTCTGAAAGACGTAGATTCGTGTACTACCCACAGACAAGTAAAAATGCTTTTATTTCTATAGTGATTTAAGTCAAAATCTCACATAATTATTTATTTGAATATGTAGTAATCTAAAAAACAAAAACTAATTTTTAATTTTGAAGTCCACTGCTAAACATAGACCCCTCCCAATGTACGCCATACATGTCAAAACAAAGAAGTTTGTTATTAAAAGAAATTATTATGCATTGACGCATGCGAAACAAATACTTGTAATTAAATCCTACTTATAAAACGCTAAAGTTTGTAAGTAGGGATGGAAGGATGGATATTTGTTACTCTTTCACGCTTAAACTTATGATTGCATGATTAACATCATGCATTTGGTATGGAGTTAGCTGACACCCTAAATTAACACATTGGTTAATTTTTGCCTGACTGCGTTAAAGGAGGTTCATGTATTGTTGAAAAGGATAGTTAATTTATGAAGTAACAAGTGCGTTGAATAACACCCTATGTTCATATATATACTTTACATAAATTTCGACTCTACATTATATTAAGGTTATAGAGCTCAGTAAGAAATTAACAAAGTCGTGTGTCTAACGCTGGCGCGGCCACAGCCAAAGCTGAACAGTTAGAGCGTTTTGTAGGTTGCACCGTTGTTGCATTCGATACACGACACCGCTCAAAAACAAATGCTATGTAATGAAATATCGCTGGGAATTCCAAAATTAACGCATATATGGTGAATCTTGTACTATAGTAAAATTTAAGCCTTACTTTAAAGTGTACGATGATTAACTTCTATTTTATTCGTATAAATGAGTACTGTCTGCATAAATAGCGTATGCCAGTAACCAATGTAGTTTTAAACCCCGCGTGGGCTAAGTTTTTTAGAATTTTGTTAAAATAATCGTTATTTGTATTCGTAAAAGTTTGTAATAACCAATTATATTAGTTCGTAAATTGAATGAATGCAAATAGTCCAACAGGAAAATAGCATAAAAAAGGAGGCTTGAGCCCACCAGTGGGTTATCCAAGGCTGGTGATCATGACGATTCAAGAAGATATATTTTTCACTACCTTCCTTATACCATTACCATTCCTTAACCCTTGGCGTACGTTTAAAAGAATCACTGAGATTGACTGTACAATGTAAAGATTGTCATAAATACGTCAAAATTAAACATCGGCAGTTTACGCCTTGAAGCCGTAAAGCAAATGCAACCTTGTCTCACGTCACCCTTATTTAGCCCCCTAGCCCCGATGTGAGCTGTACTCACACAATCAGGGCTAGGCTCACCTCGCAGGATCACCTGACACGTCTGACACACTGACCTGGTTCCACGAGCACTTGCTGCTTTATTGCTTGTTTACTGTGCTCAAAGATACGAGAGGTTTATACGAACTGACACGTAGAATACATATACAAATAAGACACAAAAATCTAAGACGTAAAATTATTTTTATTTTGCTATGCCTTACAGGGTCCACAATTGTATTTAGCTCTGTATGATTTTTCTTATCTAAAGCTTTTTTTACCCGTACCTAATAAAAAGAAAAGACTTAATCAATTATATAGAAATGTTAAGATTTTCAATTCTTCTAAAAATACTGTTCTAATATAAAAAAAAAACTGTATTTTCAGGATATTGAGAGATAATGATAAGGTAAATCATAGACCACTACAAATATTTCTAGTAATAATTACTCTGTCTTTTCCTAAATACTTCGGATTACCTTCAGGCTCCAAAGCTGAGCTATAAAAACTAAGAAACGCGGAATTTTTACAACCCATATATTTTGTTCCTAATCAATTTTCCTTCATAAACATATAAACAAAAACAAAAATATATGTTAAAGTATTCCATTCAAATCGTTGAACTCTTTTGCATAACCTATAACATCTAGCTTGAATGAAATTACATGAAAAACCTTTTATAATTTCCGAGTTTAAGCTGTGAAATATAATAAAAGGTTTATTATTAGATATATGACACAGATAAGTGTAGTTCGTATTTTGCTAACAACCTACATTAATAATTTAATTGGTTTGGCCGCTCGCATGCGACCTACTTGCTGAAACCTTTGAAAATGTTAGGTTTTTGTTCAGTTCTTGACAAAAGTGGTTTAGGTTTTTGTTTTATATAAACTTTTTGTTGCAATCACTTTTAAGAATATAAGGTTGTATTTTTTAAGTTTGTGTAGGCGTTCTGATAAGAAAATTAAATTGACTCATATAACCTGAATGACAAAGCCGGATGATGTGTAATTTAGATTTTTAACTTCTATGTTCAGTAGTTAATAATAATTTCTTTGCATTCTTGCTATAATTAACATAAAACATTTGTAACTTAAAGGTTTTAATAATAGTTATAAAATGACATTAAAATACAAATATCTTTCAAGATTATTCATGCTCTCGAGATTTTAAAACAGCGTCAAAAGTATAACTAAACGTAACATTTGAAATAGACCAATCAGGGTTAGAGAAAATCCAACTAAATCTCATAAAACTGGCTCGCTGAATTCATTCCATTGAACATAGATGGTAAAAGGAAGTGCCTCTACACTCCTGCAGCTCTAGAAGTAATATCGCCTAATTCTCTATTCTAAAAATAAAAAAAATAAACCAGTCTATATACATCCCACTACCAGGCTCAGGCCTGTTCTCATACAAGGAAGGTTTGAGCATTGTTCACCACGCTAGCTCACTGCAGATTGGCAATGTACACTAATTTATGTTGTTGTAAATTAGTGTACATCTAAAAATACAGTTTATAGATACAATGAGTATGCATATTGTATGTACCAAAAAAATTGTGACATACATAATATTAACACCAGAAATAGGCACAAATTATGTACTACGTCGCATAGACTACACAGGGTTCACAATTCTTTTATAGGACTAGGTATAAAAATTTACAATAAATTACCTCTATGTATTTTGGAGTTAAGTTATAACCTATTTAAACGTGAAATTAAAACTAGGCTCTGTAAAAAAGCGTACTGTACGCTAAATGATTATTTTAATGATAAACATAGCTGGTCCTCGTGAAAACACAAGGCGGTCCTGTATGGATTTGCTTGGTCATAATTTATTGATTGACATACGAACTATGTGACATTGTACTTATATTTTTTTTTATTTTAGTGTTACGAGTTCATACTTTTTGTATGTACGTGACAGGTTTACCTGTTTCATTTTGTTTTTAGTACGATTATACGTATATTATCTTTACATCCTTTTGACATACTGTATAATTATATTAATGATAAAATTTTATTATGGTACTACTTCACAACGTTATTGTTAAGGGACCGTGCAGTGAAGCAATGTTTGAGGTACTAGAGTTATTATTTATTGATTTTTTTTATTTTCCTATTTACCGGCAGCAGTATCGTCATGCTCCCTTAGTTGTCACTGCCTGCGGTGGCGTCTCGGGTCGGGTCACCTCCTTCCCTCAAATATGGCGAGGGAGGTGATGGCTGACCCCTGCGTCGTACTCGTGAACGGGTGCTGCTTGCGGTGGCTGGTCGGTCTGCTGACCTTGGTTTACGTAATCATTAAATGGTTGCAATGTCATAATACTTTGTAGGTATCCTCAAATATTTATTTATCTGGCACGATACCTAATTAATTTTTATAATATAAAATAAATGTTTTTTGAAAGACAGCGTGCTGCTGGGGAGTTTGTTGCGCCGTTTCTTCTCCCACGGCAATAGCACAGGAAGCGGTGAAGGGTGGGCGATGGGGTGCTGTCTATAATTTCAAATTTTGACGTTCGAAAAGTGCTACATTGTAGCCTAATTTGAATAAATGGATTTTGATTTTGATTTTGATTTTGTATGCATAAACTGTATTTTTCTGTTCTTAAAAGAATAACTTAAAGAGATTCTTGCCGGTTCGGAAAATGTCATTCTTATGGAGACATAAGAATGACATTTTGGAACTGCGCAACTAGAGTCGGTTACGTTTTGAAAGTGCCTGAAAAGGCCTACACGAAATAAAAACCTATTGTCGTCGTCTCCTTCCCCCAATATACTCGTGTAGTCCTACTTCCACTTCCCTCATTTATCTACGTCCCATGGTTCACTATTCTTTTTGCAGTGAATGTCACCGTGATTGCTGTCAACCGCCAACTGCCATCGAAATGGCACGAACTCGGTTTTACTGCTTTTAATTTCATATGAAACTGAAATTAAAAGCAGTAGTAGGTTTGTTTTAAGTTGAACTCGTATTAAAGAAACCCTCAAGATTTTGTTATAAATAGAAATATATTAATAAAAACATACAAAAAATACATGTGAAATAAAAAAGTGTAAACTTGAAGTGTGTGTACTTGAAAGTACAAAGTATCAATTAGCAATTTGTAGCTTATTGATACTTTGTAATTTCAAGTGTTTGGTGGATGAGTTTCGGTGATTTTATGCCCAAAATGTTTATTAATCGAAACAAAAACAAAGCTTCGTTTAGGTAGATTTTATTTTTCAAAAATGCAACCTTTCATTTTTGTTTTGTTTTTATTCATTCCACGCCGTACTATAGTTTTTCTATTTTCCAGAGCCATACAGTTTTTCATTCAGTAGATACCTATTTGGTTTACAAGCTTTCATTCTTTCTCATGCTACGTCATACAATAAAACACAAAAGATTATAGAAATCTTAGTTTTGCTAACTCCTTGAGAATCTTTGTGTATCTACGTCAGTTCGACAAATCAGCTTGACCGTGCCATGGTAACGATATCATTTTTTTGATTGATTTATATTTATGTAAGTAAAGAAATATGAAAAAACTGCTTATAAACAATTTAATTACTCCAAGTAACTATTCATTGCTAGCGAGCCCCACACATGTAAACCTTCTTCTTGAATCTCTTCTTGAATCACTCCATCTAATAAAAAAATCGGCAAAATCCGCTGATTAATTATAAAGATCTAAGCATGGTAGGTAACGGGAAACGACTTTGTTTTATATATACATCGGTAAACCCTAAATTGTTAAAATACATCTTGTCGTTTTCCATATCACGTCACTGATTCATACAATTGATTTGCTATTTGTGATGCAATCAAAATACAATATCTAGTGAATCACAAATAAAACGGTATTTAATTATAGCAATTAAGAATGTGTAGGTTTATGACGTCATAAAATCATGCCTGTTTTAGAAATATGTATGTATAAAAATAAATTTAAACAAAATATACATCGTGATTATTTTTTTAAATATGGGTGTATTATTATGGTATATGGTATTATGGTATCTCTTGGAAATACCGAATTAAAAGTACCATGTCATATTTATGTTATGGACCAAGTGATAAATTGGGCAGCATACATAATGCCCGGGCACTATGAAAAATGCCCAATATGAGAGTGCACTTTGATAATAATTATTCAAATAATCAAATTGACCGGGCACTATACATATGGCCTATCACCTTTTGGGCAAAGTAATACAAATGTTACAGCCAAAGTGATCAATCTGGATATTATAGATACTGTTTAGCTATTATATATAATATCTTTGAAGAATTAGATAAAGTAATAAAACAAGTAGATATTCGTTTCAGAATAAATTTGTATTTCAATTTGCCTTAAGCGTACATATCATAAAGATTATTTTAACAATTAAAATAACATAAGATGATATTTTCACCTCAATAAATATAGATTTTGACAAATAAAAAAAAAAACCTAACCTCACCTAATTTAGGTTAGGTTAGGTTAGATTTTTTTTTTATTTCTTCCATCATTACGACCGCAATCAACATCGGAACTCGAACTCTTACGGTGTCCCCAATTGCAGCCATGGTTTATTTAGCGCTTGATATAATTTAAATATAGCCTTAGTATCAAATTGCCCAACTATCATTTAGCAATATAATAATGACCGAGCGATATGATAAAAATGAAGTTAAGATAGTAATTAATCACTTAGCCCGATAATGCTAGGCATTATTCATAATGCCCGAGCATTATAAATAATGCCCGCATTAATCACTTGGTCCATAACATTTACATCATTATATGTACTAACAATAATTTTGTCTTTACCGCGACACAGCGGGGCTGGGCAAAGGTCTCCCTCCACGTTTTTTACTGGTCCCAGATCCTCGCTTTCAAAGAGAGCATACAGTTCAAGCCCTCCCCCCCCTCTCTACTGCCTACGTCACAGCATTACTTTTTAATTTTTCGATAGGAAAACTGAAAGCAATTTACAACGCGAGGTCATATTCAGGACGTATATATAAACGAATATACTCGCAATACAATAGAAAGTAGAGTTTCATTTAAGCCTCTAAATGGCTCTATATGGCTTAAATAAACGTCGAAAAGCGGAACAGTCCATTGATTAACAGGTAAATATTGTATCGTTGTGTATTTCCCAATCGCTCGAACAATACTCTAATATGCCTGCAAGGTTGGCTCAGTTCGTTCTATTATTAGCCGCGACACATTAGCAGTGGTGTTGCAAAAACACTGAATATTTATATTTCCTGCTCGCTCGACGGGAATACAAACAATAATACAATGTGTTACTTTGTTACGTTTTAATCTAGAGTTGTAGGTTCTTACGTAAAGCGGTTTTTACTAGTTTTCTTCCTTCTTTCAGTTATCCATGTAACTTGTTGTGTCTAAATGAAAAGTAGAGCAGCAATTCAATTTGTAATGTTAAATCTCGAATTGTTTTTAATGCTATATGTTTCGAATTGTCAGTTTTAAAACAGTAAATTGCTTACGTAATAATGCTGTCAAAAATATTTTATTCTGAATTAGTTTTCATCTAAATAAGGATTCATTAATTATATTTATTGATCAGATACATAAAATTGAGAATAAGGTTTGCTATATGCGTATATATTTTAACGTATCCTGCAGTTAATTAGCGCATAAAATATCCACTTAATAAAAAAGCATTACTATATACTTATTGTAATATCTTTGATATCAAAGCCATATTAGTAGTTTCCAAACAACAGCTACTTTTCGATCAAACTTATAAAAGGTTTTCAAAGAACATTTTTAATTACAACTTCTTAAGAATTTCAAATTGGATACTGCTTTAGAAAGAATAAAAAGCTAACAATACCTTGTTCAAACAATCATTTCAGTTATTTGCCTGAAGGTAAACGTTTGTTTTGTAAAGATCTTAATAATATAAAAGTTAAGAATAATGTAATTATAAGTTACTAGCTGTTGCCCGCGACTTCGCTCGCAAAAATATCAGATTTAGTGGCAAAAGCATAACCCCTCTCTGACGCAGTCGGTTAAAAAGTAGCCTATGTGTTATTCCACGGCGCCAGTTAACTTCATACCAAATTTCATCAAAATTGATTTAGCCGTTTGAGTGTGAAAGAGTAACAAACATCCATACATCCATACTTACAAACTTTCACGTTTATAATATAAGTATACATTATAATAAAATTCTACTGTATGTCTTACTGGCAAAATAACACTTTAAGATCTTTTATCCTACGGTTTTAGAAATAAATTATTCCTAAAAACAAATACTTCGATTTTGGTTTATTTACATCATTTCAATTTTATAATAAGACATGACGATTCAACAAATACCTAATATTCACAAGTAAGGATAAGTAAGGATAAAATCTCTTTATAAGCCTGCAAATAAATCATTTTAGGTAACCGTAGGCATAGCAATCTATAACGTTCATTTCTCGTTACTCGATACTAACATCGATTGAGTGTCGAGTAGCCGAAAATAGGCACCAAAATAACTTCGGACGAATTAATACTTTAGACTTGTAGGTACTCCTAAAGGGCAAACGTAATCCCTTTTATAATTCTATCCTACCTTTATTGAATGTAGAATGTATTTTTGGATATACTGAAATGGATAAAGGAAATGTTTGAAGGTATTTTCTTTGTTAATGCAATACAATGGAAAAGTGTCATAAGTGCATAAATTGTTGATTTAAATTTCGTAATGAAAATATACAATAAAAAAGTATTCGTTTTGATTATATTTGAATTTAAATAAAATTCATTTTCATGTGTGTAAAGTATTTTTCTTTGTTCTTAAAATTCCATGATAATGTATTAAATCTTATTAATTTAAACTTTATATGAACTGAAATTAATTTTAAAATGGCAAACCTAATTATTTTTAGTAATTAAAATATCAAAATCTAAGAATAAAATTACATAACGTGTATTAAATCCTATCGATTTAACCTTAATATAGGATATACAGTAAATGTGTAATCGATTCCAATACATAAATAAGTTAATAAAACCTTAGAATAAAATTACTTGACGTTTTAAGTAAAGACGGGGAATCGATCGGTGTTCTGCGCATGACGACCCCACAATGCGACCGTGACGTCGGCACATAGTCCGGCCGATACATAAAGCTTATGTACTCAAATATAACAGACTGAAACGTCATTCAGATATAAGTCGCCGTTTAATTTCATGCCGTATTTGTCTTTTTTAGGTGGGATGTAGAGATAGATGATTTAAAGTTAAATTGTTTTCAGTTTTAGGGGAGGAAACTCAACTCAATTTTAATTGATCATAAAGTTTTATGTTTTCTGTTACTTAGGGGTATCATGTAGCGAGGAATGAAGTTAAGAATAGTTTAAAATGATATTGCGTTTCTAAATATTAAGACGCAAAAATAAAGCTGTATAATGTGATATAGCCACACAAAGACATTTCAAGAACGTTTTTGCGTTTTAATATACATAGATCTGGTTTAACTTAATTTTTTTTTTTTGAAGTGAAACCAAAATCGACGTGTTTGAATTGATCAAACCATTAGGCCTTAGATTAAGGTTATTATTTAGTTTGAGAATGTGAGGTATAATGTGAGAATGTAATATTAATATAATTGTAAGGCATAAAATGATTAATAAAGCTAGATTTAAAAAGACTCTTCATTCTTTTGTGTGTGCTATTTTAAAACGACGATCACAAGTTGTTTTCGCATTGTTCTTTTGTTTTTCATTGTTTAAATTGCTTACGGGTTGAATGACGTCATTTGATACGGTTTAAAATTAGATGGCAGTACGGGCGTTTTATCGATTTGGGTATTTTGAATTGCCTTCTAAGTAGAGTAAGGTAGATGTTCCACTTTTGAACATAGGGACTAAGTATTAAGGGACTGTATCAACGTAAACGCAAACGTATATAGAATGTAACAATTTAGATGTACTAAGCGTTTATATTGGTGATACAGAAACTTTTTTACTATTGTTTTGAACCCAAAAGTAAAATCTTTGCCCACTGCTGGGAAAAGACAGCTTGCTATGTAGTTGGTGCCGTTTATTTTCAATAGTCAGACAGAATAATAAAGGAAAGTCCAATTTATAGTAATCGTGATTTCCAAATTAGTTTAGGTTTTTTCGTTTGTATCCTAATACGATACTCTTGTTTTAAGATTATATTAATCAAATGATATTTCAAGGCTTATCTTATCAATGATATTATATCAACAACCTATCAACATGCGCAGTGACCTCATTGGAAACTACATTTGAATATACCGAACATTACCTTGAATTCGATATTACCTACAGCATTTTTGCTTAAATCAAATGATTTTTTTTTGGTTTTGTTCATATCCGTAAAACTATTATTTATTAAATACTCCACAAGAACAGGAAGGAATGATTATATTTTTCTTTAAATTTGATTTGTTGTACATAATGTTCTAACAATCCTCGGTCGTAATTGCATACTTATATACCGCTTTTGTGCATGAATATTAACATACGTTGAAAGAAAAACAAAAAAATGTTGATTAGTCATAAATATTTGTATCGAAGGAACAAAATTGTGTTCAGAATAGATTTGCTTACTTGGAGAAAGTAGTTTTAAGACGGGGGTCTATTTAAAACCTTACATAACCAAACTAGTTAATAGTAATCTCTCAATCATTTTTAGTTATAAATCTCTCGGAGTCTCAATGCGAGTGGAACGCATTAGGATTAGCGCCAACATACAGAAGTAGACATTAGACATTAGGATGTTTGCCAGTCATCGTATTAATGTCTCTGGTTTAATTTAGTTCATGATTTATTTCTACATTGACAGACTATTTATAAAATAACTAGCTGTTGCCCGCGACTTCATTCGCGAAAAACAATATAGTGACGCAAAATAAATAGTAGCCGATTCTCAGACCTATTGATTACGCATATAAAATTTGGTAAGAAACGGGAAAACCGTTTCGGAGGAGTACGGTAACTAACATTGTGACACGGGAATTTTATAAATAAGATAATATCACGACTCTGATCATTAATGGGTAAGTAGAGAATTAGAGATGTGATAATTTAAAACGTGTTTTTGACTACTGGTCGGGCTATCCCGATAAATACGCGTGAGTAAACCGTTATAACGTTAAAATATTTTTGACAATTTTAATGAAATTATAATGCGGTGAAAGATATGCAGGTTAGCACGTGTTCAGTAATCTCAAAAGACAGGGAGGTTTGGAAGGAGACAGGGGAGGCTTTTGCCCAGCAGTGGGATCTTATATAGGGTACATAAAAAAATAAAGTATAATAGGTGTATGAAGTGTAATATTTATTATAGCAAGGTCGAAATACAGTTATATTACACAAATAAAGGATAAGGTCAAAGTCGGGACGTACAAGGAGGTCCGAGAGTTAGATCTGGGTTGTAACGTAAATGATATGTGCACATATAGAGTAACATTTTATTTTTGACATTATTAATTGTAAACTGCAATATAATTAACTTCAGTTTAGTTTTATTTTAAACTGTAAGAATAAATCAAGTGTTTTCTTATACTATGACGTAAAAAAAACATTAGAAGCTCGCATAGAAAAAGATAAAGCAGTTTTTTAAGTTTTCATCACACAAACGTAATTACCAAACCTCTTTATAACTCTTTATAGATTACTCATACTTTGTGTAACTTACAGGCAAATCGATAAAACCTTTCATAATACTTACATCTAAGTGCTGTTGTAATCTAGACCGTTATTAGTATTATAGTTAGACTGTTGTTATAGACTGAAACACAGGCATACAATTACAAAAATTACATGTACAAATAATAATTGGGATAAGGGCAGAGGAATTATGATGATGGTGATGAGGGATGGCCTTTGTTTCATTAATCCAGTTGTTTTTTTTTTAATATTAATAATTTACATTAGTTACAAATACTACTGTTCGTTAAAAGAGCTTGATCGTAAAACCATTCTCACTGTTAGACATCACTCAGTTTTTTTTTTATGTTGATAAATTACCTGTCAATCTTATGATTGATTTGTAATTCATTAAACAATCAATAAAATTGAGACAAATACAAATTATTAAACAGTAAATGCATATAAAATACCTCTACATAATATATTGAAATATACAGGGTGACTTCGAAGTCGTGGGCAATATTTTAAACTAAGACACTATTAATGATACTAATTGCGTTAGGGCTATTTTTACGTAAAAAAAATAATAATAATGTAGGTAGTTACCTAGTTCCCCCCGGCGGGGTTGGGCATTCTACGCCCGGCCAGGCGCCGGAGGGGTCGCAGAAGTAATCCTCTTCGTTTCCCGTGACCCGTTCAAGGTGGTGCACACCGAAAACCCAGGGGTTTTAGTGGGTACGGGGCCGCCTCACGTCCCAAGCCCCACACTCCACAATTCTTTTTTTATTTTATTTTTGCGTAAAAGTAGCCCTAACGCAATTAGTGTCATTAATAGTGTCTTTGATTAAAATATTGCCCACGACTTCGAAGTCACCCTGTATATGAATTTCTCATAAGAAACACTTAAATTTTATTTAATTTACCTCTTGTATGGTAGTTTGTAGATTCATCAACAGATTAAATTAATTAAACCTTTCAGAACAGTGAAAGGAAATAAAGTGCTTTAAAATATAAAATCTCAACAAAGAGATCTATGATTTCGTTTTAAACTGTTAAGTCCAGTGTAAGTTGAACCGAGATTCCAAACTTTTTATACGGGTGTCTAGTTCAAGTTATACTGGATTTTTATTACTTTCAAAATATTTGTTCCCAATTATAAATCTGGAAAAATAACCGTATTCCTCTCATTGTACATGATATAATATATCGATCTTCTTTCACGGTCTATTTCAATAGATACAGAATAATGAACCTTAACGCGAAGCCATAAAGTCCTCTTTAATTATAGATAGTAAAATACAAATTAGAGCAAGCAAGTACTAATAAACTAGAAAGGAAAGTTAAATAACATTATCAGGACTTGTCTGCTTTCCGATCGATCAGTGACCTCGTAGCGCGTAGCCACTTCGTAGCACCGACACTGCTACGAATGGAATATGTACTTGTTATACATATGTATACTTGTATATAATAGCTATAATTATATATTTTTATAACTATATTAACCATAATATAAGGGTATAGAAGGCTTAACATAAATTAATTAGTCAAAAATGTATCACACTCAAATTTCGCTATTTTTTTCAAAGTATTTTTTTCATAAGTATATTACTATTCATAAAATAACAATAGTACACACAATTCGTAGCACTTTCGTAGCAAATATAGTGCTACGATATTTTTTCTAAATTTTGTTCAGAGTTGAACTTCTGTACAGTCACTGTACGTTTTACTTCAAAGATAACATCACAAATAGTTTTACCGTACAACTTTAAAGTTTAGCCAGTACAACGTTCAGAAAGGTTAAGTTAGCCCTATATAAGGTTATACGGGAAGAGAATCTTTTAATTAATCTAAAATTTTGTGAAAAATGTACTGTTTCATTATTTGTTTATGATGTAGATTAAAAATTACGGTTTATCAAAATAGACATCAATTCTGTTATAAGGCTGTTCTGGTAAGTATAACACTGATTGTTCGTTGATTGTTAAAACTACTCAAATAAGCTGCAGAAGGTTGACTGCTTAGTACGTCTTAGGGCGTTATTTTAGTCGTCACTAAAACGTATTTGGTTATTGCGTTTACACTTCAAAATCAGAAAAAAGGAATTAATTAATATAATATTATTCCACCACATTCACACAATGACATCTAGTATGTTCAGCATACTAAAATAGCTTGTATTACTACTACTGTACTAGAGAACTGATAAACTTACATATATATTTCCAAACACATACTACAGATAAATTTCACCCAGACACAGAACAAATGATCATGCTCATCATACAAACATTTTTCCAGGGTGTGAATCGTACCCATAGCCTCCAAGACTTCCGGTATAACAGTCAGGGCCACTAGCCACAAAACCAACAAGCCAGTCAAATTTACCAAAACCAATACAAAAACATTAACAAACTACATCCAAGTGACAATTTCGCTGTCACGTGACACAACACGTGCTCAACGTGCCCGATAAGTCCGCGAGATAAGCGAGATGTCATTATATCGTGTTATTGTAATTGATAAACACCGCCCGACGCGCAGCGCACAGCATACACACATATATTGTAATATCATTCACGTTCGTGTGACGACACTGAACGTGGAGAGAAATGCAGTGGGTAGACGTTCTATAAGTATTATTGGTTAGAAATAAGAGAATCCCCCTGGTTTTATACTAAAGGTCACTTTATTTCAATCTTAAGTTACGTTACTGCCACATAATTACGATAGTGAACAGTTTAACACACTGTTGAACTGAACATAAATTGTGAGATGTTTGAATATATGGGTAGCTTTAAACAGTATATTAAAAATATATGTGCTAAACGATGCATAGTTTGTCAAAATTAAGACATATGTGTGTTTAATTGGGCAATATTATAAAATAGAGTTCTGAATACTAACAGTTATCATTTGAGCACATAATAACTAACTTTCAAGGTAATATTATTTGTTTCTAGAGATTCTAAACCTATTATATCAATGTAAAAGTTGGTCAACACTCTATAACGTTTTCATCAATTCTGCTATTATGAAATATTTTCGAAATAGTTTAAACGAGATACAACAATTCACACGTGGTATTAAAATAGATTCATAACTACTACTTGCTTAACAGTTTAAATCACTGTCAACTCTAGTGTCAACTAGTGAATCCTTGTAAATAGGTTCTAATCTATTAGTTCACATAGTCTCGGTACAAAGAACTCTTAACCTGACCTCTACAATATTTTTTATTTCATTTACACGTCCATAGCACTAATTACATAAATCAAAATATCTATTAACAAGAATACAACGTTAAACAGAATCTCTGCCAATACTTTTTATATTATATATTTTATTAATTAGCTTGTTTCTTATTTAATACATTTCTATTAATTATATTTTATCATAGGGTCGAGTAAATAGAAAAACGGTTTTTCAATCATTGCGTTCTCTAAAAATCTCTCCTTCAGTAAATTCATCTAAAACAATATGAAATGAAGACATCTTTCAATTTAATTGCCCCCTTAATAATTTTAAAGTAATCTCGAAAATTCCACAATCTTCTGATATTGCCACTGCTTAATTTTTTATCACAATAAAGGCAAAATGATCCTGCTAACGCAACGTCTGCAACACATGATGAAATCTTGACTTCATACGTTTATTTACCTATTTATGCTTCTTATATAAATAATGTACAATGGCAGACTTAATATTTAAGGCATTCTCTACCATTCAACCATAGAGGTTGCAGAGGAATACAAAAGTAGGTGTTTATCTGTCCTTACCTTTTCTCAACAATTTTCTTAATACCGTAAACGAAATGAACATCACATATCTTCCCATGACGTCATGCCACCGTGATTGGTCACACGAAATTCCCATGACTCAGCACAAGCCTTTAGATCTCGAAACGAAATTAGTGAATCAGATGCCTCGTGCCAATGTATCATGCAGTGCTTGGAGAATACGCATTTAGCCAGGTTGTGACGTCACGGATACATTTAGGAGTATTGATTTGAACGGTTTGGACAATAGCGGCCATTTTGGGCTAAGGTTTAACTATGATGTAGATAGTATGTAGCCTTCTTACGAAAACAAAGACTTAGTCCCTGTTTTTGAAAGACAAAACATTACTTAATTATTTTTCTTGAGCACTTTTATTAAATGTTTCCTTAGTTTGGCTTACGGCCGTATCCAAGAATTACACTTAGCTTAGTCAGGTTGTACAATAAATATTAGACTCTACTTTTTTTTTTAAATGACCGAGATAGTTGACTTGATTATGGCAATAATTAGACATAGAAATACAGTCGTGATCTATAGATTAATTCGACAACAGATAAAATTGTTCGTCTCGTCTAAAACCGGGGGTGATTTTTTATACAGATATGAATTTTGCCAAAGTCAGTTTTACCTTTACATCACAGGAAAACCGTGATTAGAAACACTACTTTGAAAGTACAGGTCTATTAATAAAACAGCTTAAGTATACGTCTTGAGGAAAATAGTTTGAGTTACTGTAAATAAAAAAAAATTGACGTGTTCTTTACTTCGCCCACACTGTAAAAAGTCATGCCTATATCCTTATGTTGTTTTAGTAAATTACGTGTAGGATTTGAATTGTGAAGATGGAATAAACAGTTCCTATATTTGCTCTTTAAAAAAAACATATTGCAGTTTATATTATATTACAAAAAATAAATAAATATTGATTGATATTAAATTATTAAATATGATTATTGGCAGGTTTATTGGTTATCCAATAAACCTTATACTAAGTACTAAATATCCATTAGCAGTATTGCCAGCTATTACGAGAGTCGTAACTCAGCGGAGCAACAATAACTTATATTAATTAGCGCAGCTGTCACTATCGAGCTTTAGTGTTAACTGTATTTAGTACTACTTTAGTTACCTAAGTCCTGTATGTACTGAGTTCAGGTTTATGTATGGCTTAATATGAAACGAGACTTGACATATAGCGTTGAATCGAATGGTTTTGACAAGTTGCAATGCTGGGTCCTAGCGTAAAATAAACGATAGATTGTAGGGTATTGATACTGATAGACTATTGGTAATGAGGTATTTACTTTTTTAAGTTACTATAATATTTTATATTTAAAAATAATCATTTAAAGTAGATTTTTTTATTTAATGAGCCAGCCATACAAGTCAGTTGAAGTCCTATTTTGTTTAGTTCACTTATGCTAGTCACCGAGTAAAATACTTAACTCTGTCAAAAAATCTAAATAAACTAAAAAATAACCACTCAACATAAATACTATTACAACACATCAAATAACATGTCGCAATCAAAAGTCATCCAAAAGGCCAAAGCCAATTATTTTCATTACTCCACACTCAAAGCTGAGGCCACAAGATGGCGTCTGCGTCGCGTCTGTTTCCCGGAAACCGACACGACACCGTCCGCCATCTTGCCTGCGCACGAGTGGCGCGGCGCGACTCCACGCACACATGCGCGCTGTAATCAACCGATACGGACGGACAACGGAACGTTTTGATTTACAAAACCACAAGGAAGCGAGGCTCACTGGTAGTGAATGATTCGTGTATACGTAGCTATAATATTTTGATGGTTTATTGACTATGTATATTCTGATACATAAAAGTATTAAAATTATTAAGTTTTAACAAAGAGCCTCAATTAAAATCTTGGCATGTCTGTCAAATTAATTAGTAGAGTATTGCCTTACTTGCTTAAAGACTGATTTATGTGACGTCACTCATGTGATAGAGTATTCTTTATTGCACGCCACATAAAAAACAGATTTGACAAACGTAACGATTTTAATAGCTCGTGTTAATTTAAATCTATACATATTGAGTATTCTAAATGATGTGACATATTAGGTCCCCTTTTATTGCTTGTATTGCAAAGAAGGTTTTTACAATATCCAAACAAAACTTATAATTCGAATATACTTATTTATATATAGATATGCTAACGTTATAATTCGACTTGATTAAGTTTTACACTTCCCTGAAAAAGTAAAAACTATTGTTCTTATTTAGCAAACATATCTATTGTTGTAAACAAATGACGTACCGCAAGCAACAATTGAAAAGAAATGTCGAAATAAACAAAGGACTACGTTTTAAAAGTTACGTACAATGTTGGGTCCTTTATAAAACCCACGTATTTTGTTCCGCGCACAATTGTGGCTCTGTATTCATTAAAAATAATGAATAACAAACATTTCTGGCTGGGTTTCAAATTAAAATTACTTACGTTAGGATTACCCGTCGAGTTGTGATATTAAAGGAATTTAAATTGCTAAATTTGGTTTATTTCAAGAAATTCGTTCATAGAAATCTGTCTTTTAAAGTAGGTATATTATCATTTAAACTATGGCTATCGTCCCAATTAAAGTAATTGATTAAATGTCAACATTTAGTTTCAAAATATAAACCACACCAATTTTGTGTTTGTTCCACCAATGTTCTTAAAGTGTCATTAAATTTATGCATTTAGTAAGAGTTACTGGATTTGTAAGCCGTACTTATACATAGTACTTATCAAATAAATGGTAACCAATTATCAAACATATATCTGACTATGATGACATGAAATTCACATGTATTGATTAATTCATGTTTGTGTAATAAATTCAACATTAGTACGACAGCAACAGCAGCGACGTAATTATGTCACATTCAATCAAAACAATATTCCACGAAACAATTTTCGCACTGGCTGACAGAAGCACTCTGTCCGTTTCTGAGAATCGATCTTCGATTGTAAGAGTGTGTGATACGCGAGATATTTCAATCAAAACGTAAAATTTTATACCGCGGAACATACGAACTAAATCATTCAATTATTAATTCCTAACTGCCCGCGTGGATATCGGTAATAGCTAGCTATAAGCAAATTAACCTCCTTTTTCACACTTAAAAGTAATCTATGCAACTTCCTACCAAATTTCATCTAATTTGGTTAGGCAGTTTTAGTGTGAAAGAGTATCAAACATCCACCCATCCGTCACTCACAAACTTTCGCAATTTTTGTATTAGTAGGATAGGTCTTTATTCCTATCTTTATAAAAACTTTATATTAGCAGGCTCGTATAGAAAAGTCACAATTTATGTCCTAAGCAAATTTTCATTTCACACTCGTTACTTCATGTACCTCTCTTTATTAAATAGTTTATTTAGCTTTAGTTGGCTGTCCCTCTTGTATTTTTCACTTCTGCTCTCTCTATATCATTTTAAATAGATAGAATATTTTTTATTGCACGCCACATGAGAAACAGATTCATTTATTTCATTTTATTGAAATAAACTAAATCTAGAGATGTATTTTATTGTAAGAAAATTAATAATATAGCAACAGACTATATGTGAAAGGAAAGGACTTAATAATAAGTAGAGAATAATACCATTCTCAAATGTGAACGGGTCCTCGCGTGATCGTCCTTCGTTGGCAGATGTGCGGATATTATTATTAGCGGGGCATTGATCGCGCCTACCTGCGCCCGCGCCGCTGCGATCCACCGCCATTGTAGGAGACTCGAGTTTTTATATGTACTCTCTATTCAATGTAGGGTGATGTAATGATATTTCATTTTAGCTTATATTGTGTTTTAGTTGATGGGAATGATTGTTATTACTAAAATCGAAATTTACTTTAAAAATCGGTTAAAGTAGAGTTAAGAAAATTATTTACATAACTTCATTGTAAGAGATTCTCTTGAAAACCTGTATCTTTCATTCTTTAAAAGAACGTACAAGTGGGCTATTAACACTTGTTATATACTGGATTTGAATGGTTGAGTTTAATTTCACTGAAATATTAAACTAATATGTATAATTCTAACAAGGTAATGATTATGACACAAGAGAGTGACTATTTCTTGTCAATTTATTTATTGTATTTTAGGTATAAAATTAGTAATTCTAATAAAACGATTGCTGTCTGTGGAGACTTTAATATCAATCTCTTAGAAAACAATTCTATTGTCAATAGATTTTTAACATTATTTAGGTCTTATAATCTACACAGGACATTCCTTGAGCCAACGAGAGTAACTGCCACTAGTGCTACTTGTATAGATAATATTTTTACAAATCTTAAACCTACTTTTCATTCAATTATTAATGCACTTGATTCCGATCACTGTGGCCAGTTGGTCTCGTATCTTACTAAGTCTGTTAAAATAAACCGTAAAATTGTAAAATATATTCCTGTTACCAAACATCGTTTAGAATGTTTTGATAATAATTTAAATGTAAAATTACCTGGTTTACCCTACCACAGTAATCCAGATCAAGCGTACACATTACTTTTCAATTTAATTAATTCAGAATTTAAGAAGGTTTTTACCACAAGACCACTTTTGGTCTGTGATCGGGTTACCTTTAGTGATTGGGCAACACCAGGTATTTGCAAAAGTAGACTTAAGTTATATGAATTATATCAGGAAAGAAAACACAATCATAGTGAGAATTTTAGAGATTATGTTAAACAATATTCAAAGACTTTTAAAACTGCTTGCACTTGTGCTAAATCTTTATTTGTTAAAAATAAAATATCGTCTTCTGCTAATAAAATTAAAACTACTTGGAATGTAATTAATGCAGAAGCCGGAAGGACTACAGTGAAAGATAGAGACTTTCACCTTAAAATTAATGATGTTGATGTTAGGGCGGATATGGCGGTGGCAACAGAGTTTGAAAATTTCTTTACTAATATTCCTATTTTAACAACCAGGACTCTGTTGTCGTCTGCTACTACCGCATATTCAATACTCAAGGAATGTGTTGCGGAGTGTGGCACAGGTTTTGAATTTACAACTGTTAGCAGCAAAGACATCCTTGAATCATTTAGACAACTAGAAGTAAAAAGAACTGCTGATCTTTGGGGACTATCTGTGCATATTGTATCATCGATCATTAAATCTATCTCCCCTTTTCTGGCAGTGGTATTCAACTCTTGTGTCGCATCCGGTGTTTTTCCAGACCTGATGAAGTTGAGTAAAGTCATTCCACTCTTCAAGTCAGGTAGTACAACCGACCCAACAAATTTTCGGCCTATTTCAATTTTGCCAACTCTGAGCAAAATTTTTGAGAAGTTAATTTTGAACCAAATGTTGCGACATTTTAATAAACACCGTTTGTTTCACAATAAACAATTCGGTTTTACGAAAGGTCGGTCTACGACTGATGCAGGAGTGGAATTACTTAAAAATATATATGAGGCTTGGGAGAACTCGCAAGATGCTCTGGGCATTTTTTGTGACTTGTCCAAAGCCTTTGATTGCGTGTGCCATGCCACACTAATCAAGAAATTGCGCCATTATGGCATTAGAAACAATGCTCTTAGCCTGTTAAGATCATATTTAGATAATAGAATTCAGAGTGTAGATGTTAACGGTAAAAGGTCTAAAGGGTCTGTGGTAACAATGGGCGTTCCGCAGGGTTCAATTCTTGGTCCTTTTTTATTCCTTATTTATATAAACGATTTACCTTTTCATATAAGGGAAAATCACAACATTTTGTTATTTGCAGACGACACCTCTCTGGTCTTTAAAATTAAGCGTCGACTTCAAAATTTCGACGATGTGAACAATGCACTCTCAAAGGTTGTCCATTGGTTCAATATTAATAATTTACTTTTAAATCCGACAAAAACTAAATTGATAAAGTTTTCAACGCCTAATGTGAGGCAATTAAATACCAATGTACAACTGAACGGAGTAGAGTTGAGCCCTGTTGAATCAACTGTTTTTCTTGGCATAACTGTTGATGCCAAACTACAGTGGGGCCCACACATTGAGAAATTGTCAGCCAGACTAAGTTCAGCAGCATATGCTGTGAAAAAAATCAGACAGATAACTGATGTGGATACAGCCAGAATAGTATATTTTAGTTATTTTCATAGCCTAATGACGTACGGCATCCTCCTCTGGGGAAGCTGTGCTGATATTAACACAATTTTTATATTACAAAAAAGGGCCATTCGCGCTATTTATAACCTGGGCCCCAGAGTTTCTCTCCGAGAGAAATTCAAAGAGATAAACATTCTGACTGTAACTTCACAGTATATATATGAAAATCTAATGTATGTTCATAAAAACCAATCTGATTTTGTAAAAATGTCTGATGTGCATTCATTGAATACGAGGAACAAACATAATTTAACTGTTCACTCCACTCGCCTCCACAGAGTAAGCAATTCGTTCATGGGTCAATGTATACGCTTTTATAATAAGCTTCCCATTAATGTTCGCGAATTAACTACTAAGAAGTTTAAAACTTTTATTAAAACTAAATTATCTAAAAAAGGATATTACAAAATATCTGATTATGTAACTGATAAAAACGCTTGGGATTGAGCTGCTCGCTAATATAGCTATCTTTCGCTATCTGATTATTTTTTTTTAATGCATGCTGACATGTTTTTTTTTTTTGTGCACTATTGCATATACAGTTTTTACTAGTATGACATGATATCTTGTGCTTTGCATATTATATTTACAACTGACATACATATTAAGTCATATTATTGTAATATGTTAGAATTATTTGGTAAATATTATTTGTAAGAGTAAACATAATGCAGGTCAATTTCAATACAATTTTGTTATTTTATCATAATTAATATTCCTAATTATCTCAATCTGGCGATCTGAGTAAGTTATTGCCTGACATTTTTTTTTGTCGTGTCACTGGCGGTATCGTCATGTGTCGGGTTGTGCAGCACCCTCAAAAATGGTTGAGCTGCATGAGCTATTCGGGGCTTGCGTGCCGCCTGTTGGCACAAGCTTCCTCAGATCGATCTGGCTCTTTCGTCTAAAGGCCAGTCCAGACCCTGCATATTGTTTACTCAATGTGAAAACACTATTGTCTGGACTTTAAAAGAGGCGATGACCCCTGAGTTTGTTTCGACGTTTCTTCTCAGGGTAGCCAGTTAGGAAATGTCGATTCCAGCGAGCTCATATTTAAGATGACATGTAAAAGTGATAAAATTTATCCTATTTGCAGAATAAATGATTTGAATTTGAATTTGAATTTGAATTATTATTTTAATAATTATTTCCCTCTCTTTTAGGATCAAAAACTGTTCCGATTTCCAAATACGTTTAAATAATACGAAGACCGTACGGTCTTCGTATAAAAAAGACCTTGTACATTATATGTATAAACTTAGCTTAAAATAATATATTCTGTTAAAACACATATACCAACCTACACCTAAAGCAACGACCCACTATCATAAACCTACACGTCGTGTATTCTAAACACGTTCAAAACGCCTATAATAATTGAAATCGCCAATAAAACACAAAAATACACTCGTCCCGTCAGACGGAGTGTTTTTTTCAATAAAGTGTCAGGTAAATTTATCATGGTGAGCAACGGAAACCGGTTCCCTCGAAAATTGCCCTGACGACCTACCACCACGTGTTAAAGAAATATTTATTGAAGCTTGGAAACGAGACAGCCCACTACAAAATGTAGAGCGGTGTCTCTTTTTCACAATTCCGGTAATAATACTTTAGGTGGTAGTGGTAGGTGCGCGTTTGCTGCGTTCCCCGTGTGACGATGTGTCGAGACTCGGCGACCGTCAAAATTTGTAACGAATTCTCTTTGATCGACTAAGGGCTGAAAGTTAAGACAACTTGTAGATACAAGGGTTTGTCGAGGTCATATCTATAAGTGTATACTTATATGTATTGGCATACTGTGTTGCTACCCTAAATTATTTTTGTTTGTGTGTACGTACTTATAAAAATGTATGTTTTTAGCACGCTCTGTTGCTATCCCAAACCATTTGAGGATGTTAGATTGGGGTGGCCTTAGATTCACCTTAACTGAAAGTGACACGTGTTTTTACAAATTCTTTGGTGTTACTGCTTTTTTACTTAATGTTTTTTTGTTCAATTATTGTTTCTTAAATAGTTCCATTTGAAGATGATGTTTTTTTTTGTCAATTGCCAAATATAGCGTCAACTTTTGTGAAAATAGGCAATATATTAACACAGCTTTACAACCATATACCTTGCATCTCGAATGAGCTTTCGAAATGTGCAGAAAATATTGATACAAATAAAACTGAAATAGCGAAACTCATAACATTTCGTCCCACACGATATCTAAATAAACTTTTACTGCAGCGCATTCGATGCTGTTTTCAGATCATATGTTATTGAAAATAGTGTTTGAATAGTTATTTAGATAAATTAATCGTAATTTTGTCGATCGTTTGTGAAAAACTAATAATAAAGCATCTTATACTTAGTATATTAGGTATATGTTACTGGGTTTATGCATTTCTTATGTTTTGCAAATAGACTTACTATTTGCGGCGTCTCTTATTAAATTTACCACTCTTTATTTACGGTAAAATAAGCGAAAATAAACATGCATAATTTGCTCACATCACATGTGACTTTTAACTGTTACGAAACAAAATGGTAAATTTTGACTAACATTATTCTCTCCTTTGTCCACAGAGCGAAAAATGGTTAGCCTACGAGAATCTAAAAGAGGAGACATTAGAAAAGATCAGGAAGTTAGAAGAGGAGAGGCATACAGTGGACCTGTGGTCGTGCGGCCCGGAGTGGGGGCGCAAGCGGCGCCGGCGGCAGGTGACTGTATCCCCTCCCTATGTGGTGTACATGCTCCCCGACGCGGACATCATGGAGGACTGGCGCCTCGTCAGGAAACTCCTCGAAAGAACTGACTAAGATCTCGAGCTTTTAGATATTTTTGTAACTTAAATCGTGAACATAAATAGGGGTGAGGGTAATTTATTTTTTGTTAGGTGGTGTAATTTGTATAAACGTTTTATCATTCTAAAGACTTAAAAACAAAACATTTCAATGTTAGAGATCTGCATTTTCTGGAAGACATGACAGTAAGCTGAGGTCTAGCAAAAGCATTATCGACAAAGTATTCATAAATGTTACAGTTTGCTACTTTTATAAAAAAAAAATACAATCATCATTTTCCCAAATTATTATGATAGGAATACTGATTCGATAGCGTTTGTGCTAGTCTCTATACAGCAAAAAACTAGACAGATATGACATTGCAGTATATGTAGAGCTACAAGGATCTTTTGGCACGTGGCCGAAATTGGAACTAAAGCCGTCATATTTGATAAACTATTACTTTTGACTGACAAATAATTATTGTTGCAAGTATACACACCAGCGCATTCATGTCACCTACGTGCCAAAAGGTTCTCTTAGCTCCATAATCAAGATTTCCTATCAAAGTATCAAAGTTTCGTCTTATTTTACGCCACCTAATAAAAACAAGAGTAAGTCCATTTGTTTTAGTACTTAACTTTATATGAACGAACTACGATTAGATACGTTCTTCTTAATGTGATCTGATTGCAAAGGAAGGAAATGTATTTTGTTTATGTATAGTATTTGCTTCTAAACGTGGATATTTAATATTAAACCTGCTTACGTCAAATATGAATAATTAAAATTAATTAACGTTTAAAAGCAGTTGTGAAAGCGATATGCATTTCAGCGACCTACTTCAATAGAGTAAGCATATTAAAAGTTCATAGTAATCATATGTTATACCGGTATGCATATAAATGTAATAAAGTAATGTAAAAATTGTAATACCATTACTTTACACTTAATTGTAATTTTGTATTTCAACTATAAACTGTTTCCTAAAGAGGCTATAAATCTAATATAATTTAAGAAAACCTGACACATGAACAATATAAACATGTTATACAATATATGTACAATGCAAATTTAGTGACTTTTCTAAAAACTTTATCTAAAACTTTGGTTATGAATGCCAAAAACAGATGAAAGTAAAGAAGGTTTTTGTCAAATTCTCGCATCCCTTTAAGTATTGTATTGTATTTGACGTAAGCAGTGTTCTCATTTTTATCATAGATACATTTCTACCTGTTGATAGACAGTCATTTATCTATTTAACTCGTTGTTAGTGTTGCCAGGGTTAGAACTGCAAATATTCGAGTATTATTTTGTCAAAGTAGTTTAATAAATTTTACACATTCATAACACCATATGTAAACCTGTAAAATTTATGAAAAATTATCTCTGATTTCTTTTATAAAAGTAGTTAAAATATACACAAACTTAACTTACAAAAAGCATATAAAAATGTAATTTATATACCTATA
The DNA here is from genome assembly GCA_941860345.1 of Chrysodeixis includens. Lineage (NCBI taxonomy): Eukaryota > Metazoa > Arthropoda > Insecta > Lepidoptera > Noctuidae > Chrysodeixis > Chrysodeixis includens. The sequence goes on from OW796101.1 coordinate 1,451,654, forward strand.
TAAGTTATGTAAATAACTAACTACACATGTTTTTAATATTTCTTGAACGACAAAAAGGCGAAAAGGTATAAACATTCAAATACGTCATAATTGGGAAAACCTGGCAACTCTACACCAAGGTAAATTCTATTTTATTTTTATAGGGTTACAACCCCGTGTTACCTAATTATGAAGACTCAGGGTTATTCTACATAGGAGAGTTACTCACAGATTACCTATCACCACTTCTTAAAGTTATAACAATTGCATTTGTGAAAGCGTGACAGCGCTCTACACGATATAGAACGGCGTCTCTCTTCCACAACTGCATAAATAGCAATTTGACAGATGGTGATAGGCTCCTTATTATAAGATAAGTGACCGGTCGCTGTGAACCGAGTTGATTGTGAAAATTGTGAATTGTATTTGTAAGTGAACTGAAGTAACAATAAACGTTGAAAGTAATTTGCTTTTTTTTATTTGTGTTACCTTTTTTTACCTCATACAATTGTATAGTTCTAATGATATAGGGATTAACTAAATCTATATTACATTAAAATTTGTATTTGGCCATAACTTCTAGACTATTTTTAAGTTACAGAGACGACCTCTTTTCTGTTTATTTGTGCCTGAAGTCTTTCTTACATAAGATTAAACAAAACCAGATTTTCCTAACCAGACCTAAGTTAGACCGAGGGTCCTGTAAAAAGGTCGAATACAGACAAAACCTTATGTCTTTTGTCTGCGATTCAACAAAGGAAAAGCTAATTAACCTAGCCTAACAGACTTCTATTGTTAGCAATTGGGTACTTGTAATTAGTCAGTCATATATTTTCAAAAAACCATTGGATACGTATTTCTTCTTTTATCAAAACAATAAAAAAATACAAAGATGAAAAGCATCGATCGCGATAGTAAATTGTATAGAAATGGGGGCTAGTAACGTCACTCGTCAATAAAATGTGCAGTGAGAGATGACAGCATACTAAATTTCAACTCACTGTATCGTCTTATTTTTTTTACATAAGCGTTAAAAATCTGGAAGTCTATCTATCGGATAAATTAGTTCTCCAATTATGCTTTAATCTTCGAATGGTAACATCACAAGCTCTTCAACTATTTATACTAGAAACCTAAACAATGCTTTCCTCTATACAAATTTATCAACTCCTTTTCTTAAATACCCAATTACATTGGTGTTAAAAACCCTGGCAATGGTTGGAAACAGCCTTACTACTGTCCTTAAACTGTCTTATAATAGTGTATTATAAAATACCTGCAACGATACTAGTTTCTTTTGTTCCTAAAACATTTGCCTAGCATACGCAACCTTTTAAAGCTATAATGAAACGTCAGTGCTCCTGTATGTTATGGTAAATTATGTATTCTTTATTATTAAATTATGGTATTATAAAAAAGCTAATTTATTTCTTATATAGCTAACTGACTTATTTGAAATACATTTTAGTTAATCTTGAGCTGTTTATTAGGAAGTATAGTTAGGTTTTTAGCGTCTTAATTAATTAAGGAAACAAATTCATTAAACGTTTTTTCATGTCAGGTAATAAATGAAATTATGAATAAAACTAATTACGTTTGACGTCTAACATAATATTAAAACTATATCAGTTTTTAAGCTCTACAAAATTTACCAAAACATACATTTTATAAAATGTGTATTTGTATGTATTTGCTCTATAAAACATTCAATTTTACGAATTTCCACCCGCCTTCAATAGATAGTTAGCGCACAAACTTAGGGTCTAACCCTGCGCTCGCTACGTCTCATTAAATTAGCTTAATTGGCCTCTTAGACATCTGCGAAGGCGAGTGGAGGGTTAATACTGGTTTACATCGCAATTAAGCTCATTTGAAGGTTTCTTTCTGACGCTCAAGCATTTGATATTTGCTTTTTAAGAAATTGTTAAATGAGTTCATAGAACGTTGTTAATTTTGTTCTTATAATTAAGCCATTGTTATGGCTAGTTATTTAGCTGATAGAGCTCTATATAAATTATGTAATTAATTTTAATTACTTAAGTATTCTACGTAATGTATCTTTTTAATAACTTTTAAGGATTTATGTCAGCTGTATTTAAAATTTAATTCATTACAATATAGGCTGGAGGCTTATTTAAAAATTTTAGCGGGCTTAAAAAGAAGAGATACGTAAATGCGTATATTTGTTGACAGTGGTTATGTTCTGTGTTTTCATTTAGATTGAACTTTATTTCTTAAATAAGTAGATATAAAATACGATTTTTCAAATCGGTTTCTAGATAAATAAACAATTGCCACAGGTATTTAAACACTTAACTTAAGTACTGCCTAATCTAATTTACACAAGGAAGAATCCAGGTGAAGTGTCGAAATTAAAAAGCATTTAACTTTGGAAAATATTGGATAACGAGCGGGATAGTTGCAGATGCTTTTATTAATTATTCTTAGGTTAGGTAAGTTGCAGTACAGTGGTTTTAGTCGGTAGGAGTCCGGCACAGCTCTTCGCCTTCCCCAGGGCGATGGAAGTCGATGAGAATTTCCACCGGGTAACAAAAAAAAGTTGCCTGATTCTCATCCTGCTCTCATCTCTATTATATAATTTAGCATAATATATGTATAGTATAATGGTAGGTAGATAGTTATATGAGTGGCATAATTATATCTCTGACTCGGCTCTGCGTCGCCTCTTGGGGTTAAGCCAAGCTATGACCAAACTGACTCGTCGAAAGCGCAATTATTGTGCTCTGTTAATGAGATCACTAGCATATTATGTGTATGTAATATATCTTATGTTTAATTAAAATTACATCAGCCTGTATGTGTGCTCATATGAAATCACAGAGAATATATGTAAAACTTGATATCTATGTACAGCAGTGGTATTTCAGAGCAGGTACCAAGGTTTTTCCTTATTGTAATAATGAAATAGAGTTTTGACGATTTTTTTCCACCGGATTTTGAATGCAAAATGATTAAAAGAAAGAAAATAAGATTTTTCATGACGTTTTTCTACAACTGTAACTACTTAAAGTGGTGGTTTAATTTTTTTAAATCTCTTTTGATTCACGGAATAATTTCAAGTGAAGAAAAATTTTCCTGGTCCTTTTTATAGACTTACACGGTGGCACAGCCCAAATGCAGAGGCTTTTTTAAGAACTTTAATGTAAAATGGGATAGGGCACCTACTAAGGGTCGTCCTCCACCCCTGCTCTACGGAAGAACAGACATGGACGGCCCAAGGTAACATAACTGGTACATAACTGTTGTGAATTGTGTAGATGAAACGAATTTGGGCTATTGGTAGGATATTAAATGTGTTATTTAATTATTATTAAATGTGTTTCCTTCATTAACTACGGAAAACTATGGCACTTGCCTTTCAATACATTAGAATGTAATTATTACTGTACAATTTCCTTTAATTACCGCCTGATATGGATTTGAATTTAATGAATATACATGGACTCTACATTCTACAATCGTTTAGATATTTTGTTCAACATGTTATTTAATTTAAGCCACTACTAACAACGTTTTTTGTAATAGTATTTAGGTTACCTATACCCGTATCGGCCAGTTGTGAAACAACATAATCATATTTAATTACTTATATAACAGCAAGTGAGTGCTTATTTGTGACGAAATTGGCTGTACTTAGGTACTTTAGTTCAAAGATTCTTAATTATCTAATTAGTTAACAACGCTATGAGCTTAATGAAAAAAAATACTAAGTATTTAATTTTCGAACAACGCATAGTCATTAAAAAATACAAGTTGATTTCAGAGTCATATATAAGTCAGATATTAATTTTAAACATTATAAATACAAGCATAGCCTAAGAAACTTAATACATTCAATATTTACGTGATTATGCAAAACGAGTTTCTAGTTTCTAATGCAAACGAAAAAGCATTCGCAAGCCGTCAGCCATGTTTGAGTAATGTCATTGACCTCTATACTGCCAAAACCGTAACACGAAATATAAACGCGATCAACGTTCATTATGAATGTGAATTCTTTTCAATATATAAAACCGTGTCCTACTGTTAAGTATAATAGGTAAGCTATTTCTCATATAAAGAAATATAAAGAGCTAAATGGTTTTACAAGCTTAAAAATGCTTAATAATGGACAAAGAAAAAAAGTGCATTGCTTTTATTATCTATTTTAAAAAAGGCCCATAGACTAATTACGATTATGAGTAAAAAAAAACTAAAATATTGCTAATATCAAGCCTTCTCATACTACTACTAATACTACTCATGTATATTCTATTTAGTATTTCTTTGTCTGTGGTCTAAAACGACTTATATTTCTATTATATTGGTAGAAAATTACCGGGCTACTGATTTATGTCCTGCAATGGGTTTAAAAGGGACATAATGACATCGCATTCGTCATAAGGGTTAGCTTTGAAAAGGATTTTGTAGAGTTTGAGAGGCAAAAGGCAAAATGTGTCCTCATTCAAAGTCAAGTGATCCTATTTTTACCTTTAGTTTTACCTAATATATGAACCGCTATAGCTAAACAATTTATTAACATGGCGAATTCATTCTATAGAATGTCGAACTCCAACTCCGTTTAAATTCACCTTGATAGATACTGGAAATTCGATTACAGAAACAGTAATCGACTTTATCAGGACGTTTCGATAAAATGGCAAATAATTCTGCAAGCTCTGATTTATTCGTTAATAGTATAAGGAAATATTAAGATTTCTTAAAAACATACATGTATGTACTTCTAAAGTTCAGAGATTCAAAACGCCACACCCAAAAACCGTATTTAACGAATTGATTTATCAACAAAATCTGTTTAACGCAATAAACAAGGAAAATATAAAGGTAAAACAGTAATATATTATGTACGTGTACGTATGTGGAATATTACCTACAAATAGGTTTTCATTAGCAACTAGGTCGTCGTGACCCCGCGCAGGACAAAATTAGGACAACTTAAACAGGGAAAACAAATCGTTGCTAAAGTTTGTAACTATAACACGTATATATGTAAATTGTAGATCGTTTGTTATTTATTTATTAGTAAAGTTTAAGCGGTGAAGGTGGTGTGATGATCTTGTCAGATATGCAGGTCGCACGTGGCTGGAAATCGCAAAAGACAGGGAGGTTTGGAAGGAGAATGGAGAGGCCTTTTTCAAGCAGTGTGATCTTATATGTATAGGCTACAAAAAAAAAACACTTTATATCTGTCCTAGCCGATCTCGGCTGCTATCGCTTAGTGAGATGCTTTGGGGTCTTGCCTTTTGATGTGCCCTGTGATGACTAAAATGGCCAATCTAGTGGAAAATGTACGAACACATTCAGCACACGTAAGCACACCATCTACGTAGTATGTCTGTATGTAGTAGTCTTGAGAGTATCACGCTTATACTTACTACATTTTTTTTGTTACTTCCCTTTTTTTGTATTCCAGTGGAATACAAAACGGCCGGCCGTGTGGTTGTCGGCAGAGTAGAATAACACCACCCCATATCTTCCCGTGGGTATCGTAAAAGGCGATTAAAGGAGTGTGTGAAAAAAGTGTTGACCCCCTGTACCTTTTCTTGCACCGAAATACTATTTCATCTGTCTTAGTCTTCCTCCGGTCGTAACGGTCTCCGTTCCACTGGACACAGAAAGACAAAGACGAGTAAGTGCACCTGTGTTTTGCGCGTACTCTTGTGCACGTTAATATATCCTGCGCAACTGACCGCTTCCGTATAAGGACTCCGCAATTCAGTTTAGTCCTACGGCGATAGGGGGAGGTAGAGAGGCTTGACGTGATGCTCGTTGAGCTTTGTCTGACTCCTGCACGTAGGCGGCCTTGGGGGTGTAGTATTACATCGTGGTCGCTTCTGCTCTGCATCGGGGTGACAGGGCGGATTCGGCAACACCCGAGGTGACAAAGCAGCCCTATTTAGGGTGGCACTGCTTTCCCCGCTCAGCCGGGGAGGGGGCTAGAAAAGGTGCCCTAAACAAATGCTCATCCCAACCTACAAAGAGGGTAGCAACCGCGGCTGCCTCTGCATCCCAAATTCGCGGTCGACGTTACAAAAATATAAAGAATATAAAATCAACACCAGCATTAATGACCTTTGGCGCGTGGAATGTGCGTACACTTCTAGATCGCGAAGCAAACATTTGTCCGGAACGAAAGACTGCCATCGTAGCAAGAGAACTTCATCGCTATAATATTGATGTGGCTGCGCTCAGCGAAACACATCTCCCCGATGAAGGAGAGCTGACAGAACACGTGGGTGGATACACTTTTTATTGGAAGGGACTTGCTGCCAACGAACCGCGAAGGTCAGGTGTAGCTTTTGCAGTCAAGAATAAGCTTGTCAAACACCTAGAAGAATACCCTGTACACATTTCCGACCGTATTACTACACTACGCCTTCACATGGAACATAACAATTACCTTAATATCATCAGTGTCTATGCCCCAACGCTAGACAAGTCTGATGAGATTAAAGACAAATTTTATGAGGAGCTAACGCAGTGCTTAGATCGTATTCAGACAAGAGAGCAGATCCTACTCTTGGGTGACTTTAATGCTCGGGTGGGTCGGGATTATGAAGCCTGGCCTAAAGTTCTAGGCAGACATGGTCTTGGAAATATGAACAGCAACGGACAGCTGTTGCTTAGTCTCTGCGCACAATTCGATCTTGCGATTACAAACACCATGTTCAGATTACGAGCTAAATATAAGACCACGTGGATGCACCCTAGATCAAAGCACTGGCATCTTATTGACTACGCTATAGTGCGTCAGAAAGATGTGTCACAGGTTCAGGTTACCCGTGCCATGCGCGGCGCTCACTGTTGGACTGATCATCGGCTTCTGGTTCTTAAGATACGTTTTCGACATCAACATCCCCGTAGATCAGACAGACCGAAACAAAAGCATCTGAATCTTGAACGACTTCAAGATAAAGACACGAGAAAGGAATATGCCGAAAACTTGAGTTCTGTTTTGCAGCCTCTTGATCTAGAATCCGGTGAAGTCGGCAAAATGTGGGAGTCCCTTTCTTCTCAAATTCTCGGAACTGCTACATCAACTTTAGGTCCGAGGGTCCGAAAACACGAGGACTGGTTTGATGAAAATAATGGGGTACTAACGGACGCTATTGATAGACACCGTCGACTTTTGAGGCGGCACAGCAGAACACATAGAGGTGAAACTGTTACGGAAGTACGTCATAGTGAAATGGAGCTTCGTAAGCTCACACGAAAGGCGAAAGAGAATTGGTGGTTGGAGAAGGCTCATCACATACTAATGGCTTGCTGATACCAACCAGCTAGGCAATTTTTACAATGAGGTAAGAAGCCTGCTTGGTATATCCTCTACAGCAAAAGTCCCACTCAGGCCGACCAATGGCAAAGGGCTTCTTAAAGATAGGAAAGAAATACTCGAGCGATGGGCGGAGCATTTTCAGAAGCTACTTAACGTGGATCATTCTGTCAACATAGACCACGTTCGCTCGTTACCTCAACAGTCTCATGCCTTCGAGCTTGACGAGCCAGTGTCCCTAGAGGAGGTTACTCTGGCCATTAAACAGCAGAAAAATAATCGTGCAGTTGGAGTGGACTCCATACCGGGAGAGTTATTGAAGTACGGTGGGGAGGACCTGCACTTTGCGATTTGGAAACTTTTTGCCGCTATATGGGAACAAGAACAAGTCCCATACACTTTTAAAGTGTCTCTCATTCGGGCTCTATATAAAGGCAAAGGTGATCGAGCCGATTGCGGTTCTTACCGCGGTATTTCCTTACTCTCAGTTCCGGGAAAAGTCTTCGCTAGAGTTCTAATGAATCGACTTAGAAATTTATCGGAAAAGATCCTGCCAGAATCCCAGTTTGGTTTCCGACCCGACCGTGGTACCTGTGAGGCCATTTTCTCATTGCGTCAACTACAAGAAAAAAGCAGAGAACAGGGTCGCAATATGTATCTCTGTTTTGTTGACCTTGAGAAGGCTTTTGATAGTATACCGCGAGAAGCCCTTTGGTTAGTTCTGCAGAAACTAGGATGCACAGAGAAATTTGTTAGACTTTTAAGACTGCTTCATGACGATATGCAGAGCTGTGTCGCTGTAAACGCAGATCAGTCAGAGTTTTTCCCCGTTACCTGTGGGGTAAAACAAGGTTGTGTCCTTGCGCCCACACTGTTCGCGTTATATTTTGCAGTTATGGTTCAGGAAGTTTTACAGACAACTCCTGAAGGAATTCGCATACGTTTCCGTAATGATGGCAATCTTTTTAACTTAGCCAGGCTCAAGGCTCGTACCAAAGTTTCTTACGCACTGATCACTGAGATTGTCTATGCAGATGATCTGTGTTTTGTAACTGATTCCCCAGAAGGCCTGCAACGACTTATGGCCAATCTACACAAATCCTGTCGAAATTTCGGTCTGAAGATTAATGTCAAAAAGACGGAAGTGATGTCTTTAGATGTCCGTGGTCAAGAGACACTGACCATTAAACTCGGTGAGGACGTACTAAAGCAGGTGAATACATTTCGCTACCTGGGGAGCACTATAACATCAAAGTGCGACCTTGATGCTGAAATCAACAGTCGGATCGGTGCCGCAGCCGCGGTATTCGGCAAACTGGATCGCAAGGTTTTCAGCTCACATGACCTGAAGCTGGCTACTAAAATAGACATATATAGGGCTGTAGTATTGCCGAGCCTGCTGTACTCATCGGAGTCATGGACGGTTTACTGCCGCCATATTCGAGCTCTGGATCGTTTCCATATGAAATGTCTGCGCAAAATATTGAACATCCGTTGGTCTGACCGCATCCGAAATACGGAAGTGTTGCGAAGAGCTAACATTATGGGGATCGAGGCCTACCTCATGCGCAGACAGCTCCGCTGGTGTGGACATCTATCACGAATGGCGAATAAGCGTACAGCAAAGTGCATCTTTTTTTCTGAACTTGAGGAGGGCAAGCGTAAGCATGGCGGGCAACTCCTCAGGTATAAAGATGTGCTGAAGCGCCATATGAAAAAGTGCGATATTGAGCCTTCAGAATGGGAACAAATGGCTATTCGACGACCAGAATGGAGGACGTTGGTAAAGACCAGAGTCAAAGACTTTGAGGACAAACGCTGTTCCGAACTGGATGCTAGACGCGATGAATTAAAAGCACGCCCACCTTGTGCCATACCATACAATTTTTGCAATGGTGTACTGACCTGCCCACATTGTGCGCGAACATTTAGTAATAAGATCGGCTATGTGAGCCATGCACGAGCACATCAACGACAAATGGAACTGTAAAACGGAGAGTGAAGAGGTCGCCGTGGCCGAAATCGGTCGAGGAACATATATTCCAGTGGAAACCCTCATGGACTGCCCTCGTCACCTGGGGTACGGGGTTTCGCTTTCGCATTCACTGCGCCCCCGACAGGCCTTGAAACGGTAGCGATAGGCGATAGCCTCCTCCCGGTAAACGTGTAGGAACTGCCACCACACGCTCACTTCGGCCTTAAGTGACGGGTATCTTACTCACTATCAATAAATCTGAACGTCATGAAATCATTTTCTTTGAAATTATGATCATTATTGCTAACTGAAATAATTGATATTGCTTGTCACATGATCGTGTCAATTGAAAATGAAATGACAATTCTCGGTATTTCCTGACACGTTACAAGTTTGAAATTACTTAAAATTTTATATAGGCTTAACTATTCATATGTTATCGATTTAATCACGCGTATTTATCGAGATAGCCCGACTTGTTTCGGACACCACCGGAGTCCTTTATCATGAGCTGAGCGGCAAAGACGTGAAAACTAATATAGGCTTGTTTGGTTACAAGCTTGTCTAATTTCCTAATCAACCAACCTCAATGTTGACAGAGACTAACGATGATGGACTAACGACTCACAATCCCCAATCTATGGGGAATCGACTTTGATGATAATTTTCACAATCATTTAAAATTTTATAGTACACATTGTTCAGAACAGCCAGGAATATCATTGTCAACATTTCCCTGCGATATTTGGAAGCTTACAGAGTACCAAAAATCCTTTTGTTTTAACAATTATCTTTAATCTTTAAAGTGTAGCCTTGATATACCGGACGTATTATTTATCGCCAGTCGAAGTGCGTCAGCGTGGTTTAATTTCCGGTACTCAATGAAGATGACACGTTTCTTATGAATTGCGAATTGCCGAGTGATTTGATCATGCGTGATAAATGCTTAAGTATAAGAAATGATTGGTTATGTGGCACTGTTGTAGACTTAACGTTATATTAATTTATAACGAGTCTAGCAGGTAACCGGATAAAAAATCTTTTAATGTATGTGTTTATTGCACCAGAAAAGATTGTTTTTGGGGACTGTCAATAAATTAAATATACATACATCTTTAAAAACATGCCTTCATGCATCATCGCAACGGTCGCAACAGATATCAACCCGTTCTGTTAATAATAAAGAACATAACTCCACGGAAAAGAAGTTTCCCTTTGAAATCACCCATTTAGCGTTTAAGGTAGAGTAGCACTCTGCAAGAAGAAAATCAATCTCCTACTAAATACTATTAAGTGTACAAATGTATGAAGATGACAGGTCTAAGTCACGTGATTTATCGAAACGAAATGTCATTTCCGTACATTTGAGCGTTTTTTATTGACTTCAACGATTTTAAGAATGTTACTGGTTAGTAGTTACTAGGAGTTAGTTTATGAAAAATGTTACCTACGTTTATATAACTAGCTTTCCGCTCGCGGCTTCGCCTACGTGAAGTTTGGTTATGTAGCGTTTTTTAATGATCTCGACAGGGCTTTCTTTCACAGGCTAAACATTTGGAATTGTTACAGTTGGAATTATATTATACAGCCTGAGTTACTCCGGGATGATGTAGCTTTCTAATGGTGCATATTTGAAAACGATTTAGTAGTTTTGGAGTTTATCGATTACGTTAAGGTGCTCCCACACTGCTGTTACCAAACGTTTATAAACATTTTTAAACACTAAAACATTTACTAACAAATGTTGTCAATTCTTACATTTTGTTAATAACTGTTACATGTTATAAGTGCTCCTATACTGATGGAAAGTGTTTACTAACATTTTATAACATTTTGAATCTGGCATTGGCTCGCAGTTTGGTTTTGCGTTCTGAGGCGTCTACACGAAAATGGAAGAAGATTTGCTAATTGGGATAGCTTTAATTTTTTGTTTAAAAACAAAAGAAAAAGCGCTCTTATTGCATGCGCCGAACGCTTAAAGCTAGAGAAAAATATAGTGCCACAAACCATCTCGAGGATTTGGGTATTGATGGTTGCTTCGAAGATTTTATAAGAATGAATAGTTCCGATCTGTTGATCAATTTTGTTCAAAAATGTTAACTAACGTTTACTAACATGAAAACATTTTTTGACTTTTGTGATTAAATGTTTGCTAACAAATGTTTACTAACGTTACTAAACATTCTATAACAGCAGTGTGGGAGCACCTATATGTAACAAAAAGTAAAGCGAGACAAAAACATCGTCTCAAAAATAATTTAGTTTTTTAATCATTTGCCAGTACGAACAGGTTAGAGGAAGAGCTGACCCGCGAGCGAGCAACACACAGTAATTCTGTTTTCCATGATAGCCAATTTTATTTTAAAGAAAGAAAAGGAAGAATGGATGTGGACGAACGATTCCTGATTCCTTTTACCTATTTGTATGCGTTAACATAAAATAGGGATTTAAAGGTATTCTCGAATCCCTTGAAGAAATAAAAAGTATCAGTTGATATCCCTCCTTCCCCCCCCCCTCACCCGTTACCTAGGGGCTTGCTACTCCAAAAGTGCCCACTTGTGTTACTAAAGGAAGCCTTGTTCAAAATATCAGACCTAAGGAATAACATTTTTCAAAGAAACGTTTTTACCCCCTTTTGCCCCCTTGGGGGTAGAATTTCCAAAAATCTTTTTTTAATGCTTACTTCCGTCAGTAAAGGAAGCTTTGTTCAAAATATGAGACTCCTAGACCGAGCGGTTATGGCTGCGCGAAAGTCAATCAGTCACCCAATTGCAACCCCCTAAATCACGATTGGAGGGTAGTTTGGAAAAAAATATAATGCCAAACTTATTTACTTGACCATATACGTGTTTGTGCTAAGTTTCAAGTTTTTAAACCAAAGGAATAAGATTTTTCATAAAAACTTTATGACCCCTTTTTACCCCCTTAGGGGTTGAATTTCCAAAAATCCTTTCTTAGTGCACCCCTACATATCTCAAGGAACCTACATGCCAAATTTCAGCTTTCTACGACCAGTAGTTTTGGCTGTGCGTTGTCTGTCAGTCAGTCAGTCAGTAACGGAAGAGTTTTATATATATAGATTACAAATAAGTAAAAAAACAGTAATTAATATCACATATCCTTTAATGATCATTTCACTTTATTTTCAACCATTTTTTAACCTTTATCCCTGGTTTATAAACTGTTACCTGGTTACGTTTCAACGATTCAATGGTTTGGTGAAGCCTTTTTTTACTACCTTTTTTTGTAATCTAGTGGAAATCCTCGTCAGGAGGTTGACGAGGGGGTGTGCGGACATTTACCGGTTAAAACCACTGGAGCGTCCTCATCTGCCTATGTCTGTGTTTACGGGGTTCGCTTTCGCGTTCACCGCGCAGCCTACTAAATACCTAGATGATAAATTACGTCATAGATTTTCCGCGAACCTTTTACCACTCCCATTCAATTTCGCATAAATTGCTTCATTTACGTTGAAAAACCTTGAACTTTTTATTTTATTACAATGGCTCATACTTACTATCTTTACATCAAGTTCTTTTTGTTTGAGGTAGAGGTCGTAAAATAAAATTACAAATGGTACACCCAGAAAAATGTAAGTGTTTTAAATGTATTAAAATTTATTTATTTGATTAACCAACAATTGCTTACAAGGCACATTTAAAGTATCAACTTTTTTTATCATTAATTTTTTTTGGTGGGAAATCAAAACCAACTATCTTCCTCCTGGAACCCTTTGACCGCCAGTGTCACGGTAACTCTCACGCACCCCGGCAGAACTATTGTACCTAAAAACCAAAACTTTTGAGTATATTTAACTATAGATTTGTTTTCAGAGGTTCTTTGTCTTACGTTGAGTATCAAGGACCTCGCACGCTCTATTAGCAAACACAATGGTTCAGAGTAAACACACTATACAATAAAACTGCATGTGATTTATAATAAATTGCCAATTTACCGCTAACTGCTCTGACAGACAACCTTCGCAGTTTCCACAGATTTTCTTGCCGACCTGAAACTTAAAAATTGACCGTGAACTCTTAGTAATGATTACAGGGTTAATTATTAAACTGTAAATGTTTAAGTAAGATATATATCCTATAGAAAAATATTAATCGATATTACAATGTGTGATACAAACTAGGACACTACATTAAACAGGTAGATAATATCTACATTTGAAACTAAATTTTCCATTATTGACAGGATATGATGACATTTGTTGACCCTTTGTAAATACATATGTAGATTTTGTAAATCTAGATTATTATAGAACCAGCGATCCGCCCCATTTCACATGGGTGCGTTACATGTAAGCCTTTCTCGTGAAATATTCTATCCATTAAAAAACCGCATCGAAATCCTTTCCGTAGTTTTATAGATCTAAGCATACATAGGGACTGACGGAGAATGCGACTTTGTTTTAGGTATACTATGTAATGACGAAAAAAAGTACTGTCTTTATATCATTTACATTTTTATCCCGAACTACGATAAATTACACATTATGTAGTCTCGAAATTATTGGTTTACAGCTGACTTGTAATCATCGTTGTTACATTCATGGTGTAATAGAAAATAGCCTATTCATTGGATCGGTTCAGCGGTTAATCCATGAAAGCGTAACAGAGAAAACTCGTATTTATTGTTAGGACGACTTGTCTTTTCTATATTACAGCAAACTTTCAACAAAAATCCATGACATTTTTCTATATCTACCCCGGATACAAAAGTATGCTCTTCCTACGTATTAAAAAGTATTAGATAAAAGAATTTGTTGCTGTTTTGTTTTAAAGTTTTAATGACACACACAGCTGATGTTTTTTTTTTATTTAAGTATTTATTATTTACTGTACACAAACATTTTACAGATTCCTTAAAAAATAAATTTGATGTACACAGTCGAGCTTAATTCAAAAATGAATTTTCTGCCAGCAAACCTTAGAGTGATAAAGAAACTGGGTCTTAAGGAGATAGCACTAAGAGCAGAACAAGCAAATATACAAAACAGATATAGATAGATAGAATATTCTTTATTGCACACCACATGAAAAACAGATTTGACAAAAGTGAAAGTTACATGGTGCCACAATGGGCGGTCTTATCGATATACTACACTAAAGACATATATGGAATAAACTACATACTTCAACATATACATAAGTAACCATTTCATAGTGACAAAAGGTGTTTCAATTTGTTGCTATTTTGTTTTGCAAATTCATCAGCTGTTAATATGAAGACTACCAGCTATATTACCAGTGTAACGTATTGCATAACGCGGTCCACCGGACGTCGGGTGTGAGGAACTGCTCCATTAGCGCGGAGGAAGCCCACTTCCTGCACCAGGAGCCTGACTCCGCACTCCGCACTCCGCACTCCGCGCTGCAGTCTGCGCCCGCGCACCCACGTGATAACAGACGTCATAGTGTCGATGTAGACACGGATGTAAATTGTATATTTGTTTACAACTACGTAGGTTATACTCGTATACTATGTATATGAGCGCTTAGTGCAACTTTGAAATAAATAGTTTTACATAAATAAGTCCTCATTCTGTTAATATTATGAACACGAAAAACTGTATGTCTGTACTAATTGTCTGTAGACCGTAGGATGTAAACGGCGTAAGCAATTCGGATGAAATTTGGTATGGAGTTAACTGACGCCCTGAATTAAAACAGGCTATGTTTTTCCCAACTGTGAAAAAGAAGGTTAATGTTTTGCAGCCATAACCGACTTCCACGGTTTTTAGCAGATCGAAGGTAAGATATAGGTAAGTTAAAATGAGCTCAGGTTGTGGTTGTCACTGCCTAATCGAGAGCCTAATGACGGAAAATGATAAAATTATATTAAAATAAGAATTAACTTTACTATAAATTACTTATTTTTTTAATTACGTCGAACGTCAAATCAAGTCTCGTTTTTTGAAATATTTTTCCGAATGTGTATGACATGAAACGGTTTTACACACAAGCTTTGTATTATATACCCCACATTTCAGGCCAAGTATTGGGCAACGTTACACCCACCGCAAAACGTAGTTTCGTCTGTTTTTTTTTTTTTACGTAGTTTTACATTCCAATTTTATCGGTAGTTTAGCTACAGGAAAATGTAATACAGGCTACCGCAGTAGTATCGAAATAATAAAAATGTCCGGACCGATTTCGGACACAGCGGCTAGTGTTACTATGACACTAGCCAGCTACGCGGGACATATTTTAGTGCACAAGCGTGTGCACAAACGCAGGTGGACTCTCTATTCCCTTACTTAAAACCCGATGTTTATTTACTTATTTATTAGGTACACCAACAGCAATACATGCACAGAAGATATAAAAGATACACAAACGAATTACATTACTGGTATGTATCTATGCTTATTACAGGTATGCTTATACACATCATTTATAAAAACAACATTATTAATATTTAACAAACGTTATTAGTAGATATTTTTAAGCAAGTGTAACTTGGGAACTAGAATAAACTATTTGGACTATTTTAATATTAATTGCGTTCCCATATCTCCGAAATAGTTTTTTTTTTTGTTTTAATGGAACAAATTAACGATGTTTAAAGCATCCGGGTATTACTTACATCTAGAAAGATCGACGCCAGAGTCCAATTCAAATGCTGATAATTGTGTCGAAATTGAATTAGTTTGTTTGCGGTTTTGTTCTGTGGTTTGTTAAACTTATCATAAACTGTACAATGTATGTTACAAATAGGTTTTACATGTCATTTTCAATGTATATTATCATAATATATGTTTTCATGTACGTTGTAACAATATGCGACATATTTTGTTGGTATAATGAGTTATTCTTCTCGTGAAAAAAAATATATTTTGTCTTGGATTTCTTGTACTAATTGTAGAGTAGCATTTGTCTCGTTTTTTTTTTCTTTTTATTTAATTTTACACCTGTCTATGTTTCTAATTTATGTCTCCTTTTGCAGGTCTGCTGGAAGAGATTTCTCGTAGAAATAAGTAGTACCTTTGTACCACTCTTTCTTATTCAAGAGCTTCTATTAATTGATTTGTGCACATAAATTGTTAAATAAATAATTAAACAATGAAATAAAAACATTCAATATTTCCTACTTAAAAGTAGGATACTTTATCGTCACATTTTTGTCTTGTAATTTTTTGAGCTAGCTGAAATCGACATTTCCTATTTGACTGCTGGGAAGTAATGTTGAAACAAACGAATATATCACTTTCTATTCCAAAGTCTAGTCTCTTTTTCTCTCTTAAATCAGAAAAATAAAAAATGTGTTCAACCAGTAATAAAATTGTTTCTCAGTTTGCAAAAAAAAAATACTTTACCTCATCTATACTAATATTATAAAGAGATAAAGTTTGTGAGTTTGTATATTTGTATGTTTGTCGGCGCTAATCTTCAAAACTACTGAACCGATTTTAAAAAATCTTTCACTGTTAGAAAGCTACATCATTCCGAATTGCCATGGGCTATATGAAATCACCCTACTTCTCTCGGTTATCTTCAAATAAGGATATTAGTCAAGTAAGTCGGAAAAAAATTACCGCTAAATCACTTTTATCGCGTACGCTGCCGAAATACTCAAGTGTATATGAATACTATGTACTACGAAAATGTAGGGCTCCAATAGACCTACAAAAAAGTTCACGATGTCCTATATCTATCTTTTAGGGGAAATCCATGATGAGGCTAAACACATAAAGAAAAATAAGACATGTTTTCTGAGCATGATTTTAGTACTACCATATTAATTCTTACGTCTAAAACTTACTTTAAAAAAAAAGTCATAACATGGAGATAATATTTGTCTTTTACAGTTTATAAATCGGATGAATAGTTTCTGATATATCGTGAAATTAAAAAGTACGCACGAATATTTTTTCACACGGCACGCAGCTCTCGAGGCGAGTTGCAGTGAGGGGCGCGGGACGAGGGTACCACGACGGGACTTGCGATCGCGCGTACCGAGGTGTTATACCCCGCAATAAAATAGCTTGATTTTTCACTTTGTACTTTCGTTGCACAAGGAAATTTTCGTTGTTTTCATTGTATTTGTTGTTTAAATTGTTCGTTGTCTACTATATATATAAAACTCAAAGGTGACTGACATAGTGATCTATCAACGCACAGCCCAAACCACTGGACGGATCGGGCTGAAATTTGGCATGATGGTAGATGTTATGACGTAGGTATCCGCTAAGAAAGGATTTTGATAAATTCTACCCCCAAGGGGATAAAATAGGGGGATGTAGTTTTGTATGAAACTTTGTTAAAATTAAACCCATCGGCCTGAGAATTTGCATGCATATAGGTACTATGACGTAGGCATCCGCTAAGAAAGGATTTTGATAAATTCCACCCATAGGGGATGAAATAGTTTATATAGGTAAATCTTCTTAGATTTTTGACTTGCCATGTCAAGTCTCAGGGCAAACTCTCAAATTTGCGGATCTCAAACTTGAGAGAACATTGCTTCTCTCATGGGCAGTTTTATGTTGCTTGCTCACGAGTAAGTTCTCCCAGTAGCTTGATAGTTTTAACGCCAAATGACAAATTAGTTAAGAATATCGTGTACAAAGAAGTTTTGTAGACCCTAATTTTTTACACTAACTTGCTAAACAATTATACTTCTTAACGCGTGCGAAGCCGCGGGCAAAAGCTAGTAATAATCATACTATTAAACATCTAAGACTTCCAAGACACGGTCTATAAATAGCAGAGATCCCTAAACCTTAACAACCCTTATTTTGCGGAACAAAAACTACGGAAGGTCTATTTATATCAACGACGAAGGGTCTAGGACTCACCCTTACCCCTCGGAGAACAGCAGCCATTGTTGTTTTTCATATAAACATAATAAAAGATAGTTAATTTACATTTAGAACATTTTGTGTTAATTTTAGTAGGTACATGTCTAAATTATAGTATGATCTTAGGAAATATACAAGAACAAAATGAAATGGAGTAAAAATTAAAATTTAATTGTATGTGCCAAGCCACACGAGAAAAATATAGTAATAAAATAGCTTCATAAAGCTGCAGATTTTTATTATTACGTGACTGCGTCTGGAGGATGGTAATGTTTTTGTGTATTTAATTGGACTTTCCACAGCTCTAACAATAACATTATGGAGTAAAATGTTATAAAAATAAGAAAAAACAAATGGGTGTGTGTGCGTGTTTTATTTTTAGCCCTGGCTTTCGTGTATCAAATAAAAGCCCGGGAAAATAAGTTGAAAAATTAGAAAAAAATAAGTTTCACAGCTTTTTTGTTCAACGATTGCAAAATTAACATACCTAGCCTTTGTTATTCGAGGTGTAAACCCCTCTGAAAACCTAATTGCCTTTTTAAGCAGTCATATAATAATACATAGATAATGACTATAAAAATAAATCGTATTTAATATCATGCGTATGTCACTCATTCTACCATATGCAAGGTATGTAAGGTCACTGGACATTCCGCATCAATTTCGCACCCTTGATTTACACGCAGCTCTGCAGACAAACTTTCTCAGCTTCTTAGCTCTTTGTCTGGTATTTGTATAAACAAGTTTTGTCCCTCTTTTTAGCTTTTTATTTAGTCGTTTTTTGTTTGTCTTTCTAAATCCTGTACCTATTGAAGATCAGTGACTATAAAGAAGGGCATTTACATAAGCTCTAACGGTCAATTCTACAAAAAACTGCTGTTATAATACATTTGGTTTTTTTTTTGCAGTGTTCAATCTCTAATTGAAAATAATGGCGTCTTTGCCTCAATACAAATGTATGATATTATTTTATTATTAATTCTTTTTTTGGCAAACAAAATTATTATATTCTTTTAAGCCGCTAAACAATTTTGACTGACAGACCTTAGGACAAAAGTCCACTTATTACGTTTGAGCTTAATCATTCAATTCATATTTCACCGTCTTCAAATCGAGAAGGTTTCTTAATTCGACCGTATATATGCTTTTTTTTCTATCGTGACACGTTACCTTATGTCACACAAACATACAATATACATTAATTAAATGAAACACTGTCATTTAAGTGGCCTCTTGCATTTCATTACAGAAGTATTTCTTTTTAAATAGGTCGCTATGACCTTCGTGGTGACGTCACCCTGGACTAAATAACTTATGTGCGTCACGACGTAGGTAAATACTAGTTCTTTGTTTCAATAGCAAAGGTATTTAAAGTCTATTTCTTTTGTTCCTTTCTAATCTCTTTGGTGAGACAGGGAGAAAAAATAAAATGATAATTATACCGTATGTAATGTCCTACTACTATCTTCTTCCCACACAGACAAGGATTAAGAATTGATGAAATAAGAAATTATATTAAACAAAGTTTTAAACAAGCCATATTAAAAAAAATAACAAGAGACTGTTTTTTTTTTGTTCAGAAGATGTTTTGTAAGATGCAAATCGAACGAAGATAATAATATAGAGCTGTCACAGTCAATAAATATATTTCCACAAATATTAACTTTTCACATGGACTTGAAACTTATTCAATAGACCTAAAGTTTTTCCTAAAGGATAGAATTTTTAATGTTTGTAATTTGTTGATCTAGAAAAATCGTTAATTCGTTTCATAACCAGCCCTGCCTAAGTATAGAACATGAGTTACGAAGTAAAATGGGTTAAGAATATCCCTATACAGTCGCTCATATTACAGTAATTTCGGAAAAGGCTTGGACGAAGAAAAAGAAGTTTTAATTAGAAATGGAAGTTTGAAATATGACGGATTTACATTGTGACATCTATCTTGATACTTAATTGGTCAGAAACTACGCAGTCCTAAATAACTACTAAATTGAGTCTAACTTTTGAATTGTACTGTTTATGGCTAAATCGCTTTAATATACACAATTACCACAAAAATAATATTGCCACTGTTATCCCACAAAAACAGTAAAAGCATGAAAAACATTAAGCATGGTATTTTGTAACTTAAACTGCTAAACGGTTCAGACAATGCAGTCAC
The DNA here is from genome assembly GCA_941860345.1 of Chrysodeixis includens. Classification (NCBI taxonomy): domain Eukaryota; kingdom Metazoa; phylum Arthropoda; class Insecta; order Lepidoptera; family Noctuidae; genus Chrysodeixis; species Chrysodeixis includens. Next base: position 1,471,878 of record OW796101.1, read on the forward strand.
GGCTTCACTTTCATGACGTCATCCGCCAAACAATCCGCCCACCAACGAACCATAGAGGCATAGAGTGTGATTTACGTAGAACTTCTTTGTTACTAGTGTTTGTCTATGATTGATTACAAATTATTATCCAAACTATAGTCCAACAAATCTAAGAAGTACCGTTTGACGTTTCATCATTTTCAAACCGAAACAACTTTGTTCATGCGTACAATACTCAGTTTCGACAACCTTTGTCATAAAACCATGAATTTAGAAAGATTTTATTATTGTATCTAAAAATTTACAATTTTTAATATCCTAATTTAGTTGAAAACTTTCAAACAAAGAAAAATAACACATATTTACATAGTAAATAATTTTTAATAGTTCTATTTTTGACCTCATTGCAAAGTCACGTAGTTAGGTCACTGCTTGTAGTGTTGTGACTCTTCAGATACACTTGTATGCAAAAAAATCGATTACATATATGAAAAATCGAATGTATTACTTTCAAATTATCAATTGACGACACGTTACTGCGCGACCGCATTATGCACTTAATACATAGGTACCCTAAAATAAATTACGACTTCGACAGAGACGTACACTTTGATAATTTCATAGATAATCAACTAGTCATTAATTTAAATGACGATGACGATGACGATTCTAGTACTAGTAGTGTATAAATAAAATATCCTAAACATAACTTTTATTTCATTATGACAATTGATCTCTTAAAATTTGGATATTATAGTAATCGATCTCATAAAAATCGGATATTATAGTAATCGATTTTTTTACTCCCAACCCTATTATCCTATTTGTCATAACTGTCAAACGGTACTTCTTAGATTTGTTGGACTATAATTGTATGTCTGTGTGAATGTTAGTTTAGTTCCATTTGCACAACTTAACTCGCTAAAGCGATTTGATAAAAATTGCTAGAAGGACCTCTTAAGCTTTAAAAATGGTCGTCGCAAAAAGTTTTCTTCAAAAAAAGTTATAACTGACCAGTATTTTTTGAGTTTATGATTTTTATACTTACAAAATATCCCTAGACGATGTTGATGCACGTATTTGCCAACATTAACGCTTCGCGCAAAGCTATTCGCTACTGTATCTTCTTTTCGATGATGCCATCATTTTTAACAGTTTTTTTTGAAAATGACTATGTTGTTGGATATTACGTTGGGAAAAGACAACTGAATTAATTATTAAACACACGCTTTCTTTGGTTTTAAATATGATCTTGGATGACCGGGCTTGGACTCAAGCTACTCTTCCCATTCGCATGGGGGGGCTCGGCATCCGCAAAATTTCGAGTTTCAGCCTCCCTGCATTCATATCCTCTGTGTGCGGCACTGATAAATTAACCAGGAATATTCTAGCTTCCACACTGGTTGATTTTGATGTGCCGTGCTTTACTGAGGCTGTCAGGTGAGGATGCCTGGAGACTTGCTTGCCCAAGTTCAAATATTCCTGACTACCCATCATCACAGAGACAGTGGGACGAGCCGCTTTGCAGAATCACTCAAGAAAATCTAATTTCTTCTTCTACCTCTCCTGCGGAGCGTGCACGCCTCCTGGCTGTTGGTGAATGGGAGTCAGGTCTTTGGCTCCATGCTCTTCCGTCGTCGAATATAGGCACCTTGTTCGACGACACTACTTTCCGCCTTGCTGCTGCTCTTCGCCTTGGCGCTGCTTGTTGTTCTCCGCATCATTGTCTCTGTGGAGAAGTTGTCAACAGCCTCGGACACCACGGTTTGTCATGCAGCCGTAGTGCGGGTCGCTTGGCTCGTCATGCGAACATTAATGACATCATCCGTCGTGCTCTTGTTGCTGTCGGCGTACCAGCCGTTTTAGAACCTAATGGTTTGGCACGCGACGATGGCAAGAGACCAGACGGTATGTCCTTGTTCCCTTGGAAGATGGGTAGGCCTTTAGTGTGGGACGCTACCTGTGTCGATACTCTTGCGCCATCTCATCTTCCCGGTTCGTCTAGCTGTGCTGGCGCTGCTGCTGCGGCCGCTGAAAACCTCAAGCGGCGCAAATATACTAAACTAGTTGGTAGTTATTTGTTTGAGCCGTTTGGGGTCGAAACTCTCGGACCGTGGGGCCCGAGTGCCAAGTCGCTTTTTAAAGATCTAGCAAAGCGACTTGTTGACACTTCTCGTGACCCAAAGGCTGGCGTTTACCTCGCACAGAGGATAAGCATTGCCATCCAACGTGGCAATGCCGCCAGCCTTTTGGGCACACTCCCGGCCGGCAATGATGCGGACGAATTTTTTGATGCGATTTTTTAAGCCTTGTATATAATATCTTTGTATATATATGTTTGTAAATATTTTAATTTTAGTTTTATAAGTTTGTAAATATTGTGCATTTAATTTGAAATAAATAATATAACACATCTGATTAAAAAAAAAAAAATAACTGAATTAATAAATTAATTGTCTATTTTATTTTATTTACTTGTTTTGGCTCTATCAGGTGGTGTGCGGGACAGAGAGTCACGGAAGTATTCGTCGAGCCTTTACCGAGTTATAAGTTTCGAAAATTGGAACCTACGGACGGTATATAAAATGACTCGTAACTAAGTATTTCATATTATTTCTGTTGTAGGCTCGATAGGAACTGCACAGCTACAACAGCAGATATAAAAATAAAATTTACGACGATACTTGTTAATTTTACTTCTCCTTTTTGTACGATTAATGAGAACTTCTGTCTGCCGGGGCTGTGGGATGTTCGTGAGAGTTACTGCGACCCTGGCACTCAAAGGGCTCCAGGAGGAACATAGTGGATTTTAGTCAGTAAAAGTCTGACACTCCCTCCCGCTGCGCCCACAGCAGGCGGGGTGATTTTATGCTTTTCCATGAAAAAAAAATGTACAAGCTGCTGTCAGAGTTCAAGCCGCCCTAGAACTTTGACGTGGCTTAATTTTGATTTAATATACTTACCTAATTAAAAAAAAACAGTTGTTTGATGTAAACTTTCAAATAATTAAATTTCAAAACAATTTGCTTTAGATAGGTGAAAATAAAAAATAAAAGTAGGTATGTCAAAATATGTTGCAATAGTACCACATGATTCCTTGAAAAGAAAATACACACGTCATACGTCATACGAAAATACGTCACAATTAAAAAAAAATGTTAGTTCTTTTATTATTAACTAAATCCTTGTTATTAGACCAACTAAAATACATTAAATGAAAATTCACCAATAAGAAAAACGTGAACAAAATCTACCCTTGTCGTATATTAAATTTTATTTTAGTGATTTTAAAACTCTGATTATAAATAAAATTTATTTTAGTATATTACAATGTGTGACAGAAACTATATACTAATATAATATTCATAGATTTCTGATATTTAAAAGTAAGGTCTATATTATTTATCAATTAAGTGGGCATTCCAAGGTAAGTAACCGTTAAACATCGTCTATTATAGATAATAATTTACATTAGATACGAGAATACTCTCTTCACAGTTATTTTATGTCATCCATAAAGTGAAAAGTAGGAATAATGACATACAGATATTTGAGATCATCTTACAATCTCAAATATCTGTTTGTCACAGGAACCGTCGCGTGGTACATAAACCAATAGACTATCGAAGGACGATAACGATCGTTATTAAAATGGATCATTCAACAATCAACGACCATCATCGTTTCTCTACAATACGTCATTTTTTTTTTAATTCTTTCGTAATGTCATCTGGTCGACAATCAATCGATTATTGTGGTAACCCCCTTATAGATTAAAACTAGGTGTTGCCCGCGACTATGTACGGGTTTTCCCGCAAAACAAAAAATGTTGGGATAAAAATTGGTTAGATGTTGGCTGATTCCCAGACCTACTCAATATGCTTATAAAATTTCAAGAGAATCCGATTCTCCGGACTGTTCTCTTGAAATTTTGTGAGGATATTGAGTAGGTCTGAGAATCAGTCGTCATCTATTTTTCATACCTATTTTTTTTTCGCGAACGATGTGCGAGCAACAACTAGTATAAGTCAAATTGCGTTAATATTCATGAAATAAATAGTTTGCCCATTTAAAAGTATTATGATATGCTAAAAAACAACATCGGACTGTCGACAAGACAGGGGGACAGGGGTCAATTTCCGTAATAAAATTCCATTTACAAATTGGTGTTTAGTACAAGGTATCAAGCTTTATTTTGTATCATAGAACTACAGCTGCTCATTTAATTTTATGACGTACCCCTCCGTTTTGAAAATCTTATTCTATAAACGATTATATAACGAAGAATAAACAACTTGTGCTTACTATCAAATAGGCATGGGTCAATAAGTATAATTGTTCTAAGGTGTTACCAACAAACGGTGAAGGAAAACATCGTGAGGAACTGGGATTTAAAATTTTGGAGTCTGAAATCACTGATCCGCAGTGAGCTAGAGTGGTGATCAAACCTTCCCTATATGGGAATAGGCCTGTGCCCAGCAATTGGACGTATATAGGCTAGTATATTATTATGTATCAAATTTCTTAACTTTATCTGAAATGAGTACCTAAATTTTTAATAAAAAACAGAAGGAAGAGACTACCTCGTCTCATTAGGTATGCCTTGGCTGATTTTAAGTTTAATACGTGCTTTAATTAAGATTTTGTAACTAAATATTTTCAAAATGTACCTCATTTATCTCTCACGAGTCTTGTGCTTGTGAAAACTTTCATATTTTTTCGAGTGTTAATATTGAATGATGCAATATGATAATGTTTGTAATAGAAAAAGGTAAGGTGTCGATATCTTCTAGATATAATTTTTTTACCAAGCTGTATAAGTCTAAAGTAGAAGTATAGTAATTTTTACGTAAGAAACAATCCAGCTTGCAAATAATTACGAGAAAATGCAGGATTTGAATTGGGTCATACCTCCTACTGAGTTCTCAAATTAAAATTAAATCAGCTTATTGATACGTTTACTAAAAATCAACACGTAAAAGGTTTTTTTTCCTATCCTGTAGTGTCCTACTGCTGGGCAAAGGCCTCCCCCGACTTTACGTCGTATTAAATAAATGAGCCAATTAGTTAATTATATATTCGTGATCGATTCCTCAAAGAGTTTTCTGATTCACTCGATAATACATTTCTCCACATGTCCGTATTTATCTCGGAGTTGTCTCGTGTTTAGGTACTGACATTCAAACAATCTAACGACTCGCTCAAATCTGAATTCAAAAGTGTTTTATTTCGCTATGTACCGGTCGCAAATAGTTTATTAAAACTAATTGTTTATATATAACCTAATTTGTCAATAAGCCTACACTGAAGTCTATAATGAAGACAGCGAAAGTACCTAAATATTATCAAGATTATAAATATATAATATGTGAAGCTTCTTACATACCTACCAATATTACCTACATTTAAATACCTAACAATAATATTTAACTAATACACGTCACTTTATCGATCGTGAGGAAATCTGGATTCCAAATAGCTAGGTGTTAGAAAAGGTAGGTATTAGGAAGTCTCATATAGTTGAAGGAGTACACAGGATACTCACTTACCTCTTTACTTAATTTGAAGTTTTTTTAATGAATGCAGCCTTTTTTGGAGGCCCATGAATAAATAAATAAATCCTTTTCTTTAAGGAAAGATCTATTGATTGAAAAACGCAATTTAAAATAGGTTCTTTTTCAAATAATTACGTAATTTTTGAACCTACCGACCTATCTAATTTAAATAATTCCATAATCAACATTACAAAACGTAGGTAGATGTCAACGTTATAAAAATGTTGGAGGTAATTCGAGTTATTTGCATAAAAACAGTCCTTCATCACTCACGATATGAAGGTCAAATAAATAGACCAATTTAATAAACTGCTGCTAATTTCCATCACAAAACGAACTGCTACGGTACCTACCTACTTAATTCTAATCGAAATCATGGCCATTTCTATTCATTCAACCATTTAATCAGGGTATTGGCGTCCCGGCCTCCTGAAAATAGCAACCTCCCACGCAAACTGGGACCTAGCAACGCTCACGTTGTGACCTACAGGTTACCTCATCGAAACACACTATAAAAGAAACTAAACAATGAAGGGACGAACGACGTTAATTAAAAAAGCAATTGACGATCTAATAGAGCAAGACACGTCGAATTTACAAAGACTTGTCTAAACTCTCAGCGCACCAGACGAACTAGGCACTTTATATTCTAAATAAGAACGTTATTATTATTCTCAATAAATTTGCATCGGGTCAGTGAATAGCAATAAAAAACCTCTGTTATTATTGAATGAAATACCATCCCCCGTGTTCGCTTAGCATTGCGAGTTGTGCAATCGTAAATACCTATAATGTACACGTGTCATTCTGAAAGCGCTTGGCCTTGAAAATCATTATAACTATGTTACATACTTTATACCTATCATCTTACGTAATAATACCGTAAATGTTCAATATCGATCCCCGATTAGCTTGTATGTTTTGAAACGCCGACTTAAATAAAGTTTCTAACGATAACAGACCCAATTACGTGAATATATAGAGGAATTAATGTTCAACAACAAAGTTAATTGCAATAAAAGTAACCTAAAAGTTATATGGTGTTGTGTAGCGTAATTGAGTCGTGAAAAGAGAGCAAAAGCGTTTTTTGACGCATATAATGTACATAAAAGTTGTTTTTAACAAAGAAGAGTGAGTTCGTATCGAAAATATGTATCGTGGAGAGGCCCATCGCCGTCGGGCGGATGTTATATAGCTACGTAGATAAAACCTTCCGCCGCGCGCAGCGCCCCTAGCGGCGGCCAACATCATCAAACTTCATGCCGCGTACAACCCTCCCAACAAGTTTTGATCGGGTCTTGGCAGATTATTTATATAAATATTATTTATTTTGTTTGAAAAATTAAATTACTGAATGTTATGAATTTTCAATGAAATAAACATGTGCATTTAACATCAATAGCGTTTAATGTTTATTTTTAACTGAATTAGTAACTTGTACTTGATTCAAAAGTACAATTTGAAGCAAATTTATTTTTGTGTTATTTGTTTCAAATGAATGTAAAAATAGGGTATAATTATCTTAGTTGTGCAGTTATTTATTCGTGCACAAAGTATTAATTATCGAATATGTCTTTGAAAGACCTCGAAATAGTGCTTAATAGGCTCTTTAGCTAAAAAAATACTGTTCAAGAAGTCAGTATACTAATTATAGTATTCAATTAATGAGCAAAAATTATTTACTTATTGGTTCAAAATAATTTAGTCATGTCATAATGACGTGAATAATTTAGTATCCCTAAATTATTTAGTAATTAGTGTATTAATTAGTAAGTAGTGTATCATGTATGAGTAATTGAGGGTAAATATAGTGTTATTGTGTGTAAGCTATAAATAAAACGAAGGAAGTTTACTAAATGAATTTATTTTTCTACTACAAAATAAGTATTATCTAGAACCCTTTGGAATATGCCCACTGCATTAGATCATGTACGTGATCACCCTTAGCTTCTATAAATCTACCGATTTCGTGAACACGGGTTTCTACATATCTGCCATTTTTTTGTTTCAAATAGCTTTTAATTTCATCGTTCAACATCCATATATCGCCTTCAATCTTCCTAATTTTTGTTATTTTCCGCATGCCTCTGTAGGTTATATCCAAATATATTGGTACTTCATGGTTTTTAGTTCTTGCAATAAAATATGGGAGACTTGTAGCTTCTTCTTTTGGTGGAATCCAACCGGACGGGTAGGTCTCTTTAGGAGTAACTGCAGGAATCGTCTCCAACGGAAGCAGTCTCTTCACAAACGCCCACTCCGCCGGCTTTTTTACGATTTCGTAGTCATATTGTTCTTTTATTTTAGTGACGAATGGGGAATGCGCGTAATTTGAGTACTTCCTCGATAATACCTGGAACAAAGACAAAAATATTTTTAGAAAAAAAATCTTAATATCAACATAACCCTACTTTTTATAAAACTTCAAACCACTTCTGAACATCCCACCATGACTACTAAATTGATGTACAACATTGTGCATATTACTTCCTACAACGTCAATTAATCAAATGTCATTCTGAAAATAAAATTAATGTGACAAGGAATAAAGCCACGAGAAACCTGTGCGGCGGGGTGTACACCCATAGTTCTGTCACATGTCGCGGTCAAAGCGACATTACGACTCGACGCGAGTGAAAATATAATTAAATAATTACCGATTGTGATCCCGGACCAAGTTTTGCACCCAAATCAGTCGCGTTGTTCAGGATTTGTACAGTTTTTCCAGCAAAAAGTCGCGCAAACGCGCACTGTGAACGCAACACGGTCGCCATTTTGAATAGCGAATAGAGAATTGCTACAAGAGCAATAAGAACTATATTATTCGTTTCGAAGGAAACATTATGGCGGACGCCTGCAGTCATTTGGGCTTTTCAAAAATCGTTTTCTAAGTTTAATCGCGTGTTTATATTGAACTTTTTCGCATATTATGGTGCGTTGTGTATCCATTTAACTGTTTATTGTGGTTTTTGGAGGTTTCATTGGATAAATTGTGAGTATTTTGTGAGGACATTGCAGAGGTGCGCCACGGCTGGGGAAATGATTTGGTGCTTTCGTTCGCTCGACGCATACGCACTCGCTCAGCTGTAGGTGGCGTTAGGTGTCACCCGCGGCCTCGCCACCAAAACATCGAGTTTTTCATGAATTTTCCGGCGCGATTTCACATGTAATGATAGATTTTAAAAGTTATTTTGATACTTAATCAAGTTGTCAACAGTTTGGTGTACCTAAATAAATCGTATTTCCAGTCTAAATATGAGAAATAAATGTGATATTATTGCGCGAACTTGTTGATTAGCGCGCGTTGGCTTTTGTTTACCACGTTCTGTAGACACGATTTATATGTGAATTGTGCCAAATATTACCACAATTGAGTGTGCAGTACATTAATTTAGTATATCAACAACATAAATACTGAAACAATATTGTTTTAACTAACTTAAGTTAGGAGTTATGTTGGATGTAGTTCAACAAGTGAGTTTGACAACCACATAATTGATTATGAGGGAGCAAGGGTGATTAACTTGTGCTTATCGCTTTCCAGGTCCAGATGGCATATGACAAAGATGTATTATGGCCCAAAGTCGTCCTATCACAAAGGTTAAAGAGTCAGTGAAACTGAAAAGTAACTGCTATATGAATAAAGACGACAGTGGTTGTGACACCTGCCCAGAGGAGAGCTTACCTGACAGCTGCCCACAGGACACAGACAGTGAAAGCCAGAGCTCAGACGCCAGCAAACAGAAAGCTGCAGACAAGTGCCGGGGCACCTCGTCGATCAATCTCAGATCGACTAACAGGAGCAAAGCTGACAGCCAGCTTCTACCTGATGTCGGAAGAACGGGGACATCTCCCACCACACATTCCAACATGAAAACTAAACAAGCTAAAGAAGAACTAGACAAGAGTATCGATGAGGACACCGTGATAGAACCCAAGACCCGAGCCCGCAAGAAGGCCTCAGACATTGTTGACGATGACAAGAAGTCCACCGCAGACGAGCCCAAGACATCCAAAGAACCCAAGAAGCCTATAGCAAAACCAAAAGCTGTAGTTAAGAAAAGACCTTTGGGGATCAGGAAAACTTTAAGGAGCAAAAAAGCTATTGTTATTAAGGAAAAAGTTAAGAATGTTATAAAGCAAGCCGTCAAGAGAGGGAGGAAGCCTGGTTTAAAATTAAAAGCAGAAGAGTCCCAAGACAAAGAAGCCGTCCCATTGATACCTGCCTCTGAGATAAAGACAGAGCCGGTCGACGAAACATCACCCAACTCTAGATCCTCTAGCCCCAAGACAGCAGGGAGGAGACAGAGACTCAGTTCTGATTTAGCCATGATGAAGACAATGCTTGGAGACTCACCTGGTAGCCTGGTGCTTGGCCCTCGCACCAGCCCCTACTCTATGCGCTCCGAGAGAAGCAATAGTCCCTCTTTATTTGAGGGGAAGAACCTTCGCAGTGGCAAACCTAGGAAAGTCAAAAACAACTTACTGAGTGAAGTTGTGCTTAAGGAACAGAAGAAAAGGCGCAGACTTCATTCAGATTCTAAGACTTCAGACACAGCTGAGACTCCTGAAGACTGTAAGAAGTTGAAAAGAGGACGCTCTTGCTCTCGAGATGGCAGTGAGATATCCAAGTGCTCAGACATCACCGAGTCAGACTTGAGCATGAGCGAGACTCTCAACGACACCGACAGCAAGGAGCTCAACAAAAAACTAGATAAATCTAAGACTGACCTAGATATAGATATTGAAAATAATGTACAGATCTCGACTATTGAAAAAGTGCCTTCTCTAAATGTTGACTCCAAACTAGCTGAACCCAAACTGGAAGCGGAGCCTAGCTGTATCATAAATGCAAAAGATAAAAAGAAATTGAGCTTACAAAGAAGTACTTCATTAGACTCTGACAACAATAATAGTAATAGGATAAAATTAGAGGATTTAAATTCATCAGAAATAGAAGAGAAAATATTAATGAAGACTGAAAACGATACGCTTTTTGATGCTCGTAGTAGTATATTGACTAGTATGTCTAAGACATTCAACTCTAAGGAGGTGTCGAAGAACATTCGGAAGGCTCGGCGCGGGCGCAAGGTGGCGGCAGCCTCCCGGGCTGCGCCCCCCGCCGGCGCCGCGCCCAAGCCCGGCCCCGCAGAGCCCGAGCCCGCCGAAGACAAGGTCGAAACCATTGACACCCTCACCAAGGAGATCAACGATCTCATCAACAACTTAGACCAGAACATTGACGGCGACCATGAAATGACCGCTGAATCAAACACTACCGCTACTACTACTACTACGGATAGCACTCCTGACCAATTGCAGACAAAGACTGCCTCTAAATTTTATGGCCTAGCCAAACCTTTGAACAATGTAGACAATGTAGTCCCTACTCCTGAAACTCCTGTAAAAGACAAAGATACTATATCTCCTATTAGCAATGAGAACACGCCGTCGAAGAATGATGATGGTGAGAACATAAGGCTTCATTATGAAGAAGATTCGGCGGAGAAACCAGTTAAGGGTGCGAAGCTTGATATATCTTTCAAATGCAGTCCTGTTGCCAGTATTGATAAGCTCATGGACAGACTTAAAGAATTCGAAGAATTTGATAAGAGAAGACAAATGGAGTCCAAAGCCATTGATGGCAACAAACCAATGATGGTTACTAATGACGTGGTGTTAATACCGAAGTCTGGTGACGCCAAGCCATTGAAGGACATTCAATCAGTACGATCCCCAGAGAAGCCTTTAGAAAAGGAGAATGTTCTGAGTTGCTTTGAGAACAACTCAGCTATTTCAATAGTCAAGAGAGATCAAGTGAGGAAATCCACCGACGTCGAGCTGCCTAACTCAGTCACTCTAATAAAACGGAATAGTTTTAGCTCAAGGAAAGAGTCTACGAGTTCCAATCACTCCAGGGAATCTGATGCTATTAGCATATTTGAGAAGTCTCTAGGAAAGGACGTCACTCTCACGGAAATAAGGAAGTCTGTGGACAAGTCTGCACCTGTGTCAACCACTCAGGTAGACCTCCATCAGTTTGCGACTCTTCATCCCAACACCTCGAATTCAAATCCTAATTTGGGAGGCATGGTATTAGACTCGAGTCAAATATCGATTACGCCACGCGTTGTCGATTCCAAGATCAATAATGACGTCCAGATAATCACTAAAAGGAAATCAAGGGAATCTATGTCGAGAAAATCATCGGAATCGACTATTGACACTGATGACAAGATGGCTACGATTGAGAAGATCAAATCGCCGTCACATCAAAATTTATCTCCAGCTGTTTCTATCACGCCGACGCCTGTAGCTATCAAATCGCCGGAAGCAGTGCCTGTAGAAACCGAAGCGCTGCCTCCACCAATAGAAACTATAAAAGCTTTGGAAGATATCTCAGCTTCAGAGTCTGTTAAAGTGGAAAGCTCTAAAGTCGCTGATGTGCCTAAGGATGAACCAAAACTTGAAACTCCAGTTGAAGAGGCGGCGGCGCCGGCCACAGTAGTTGACCTCGAGCCAAAAAAAGAAGAAGATGTCAAACCTACAGAAGTATTGCCAGAAGTGGCTAAGGAAGCTGTGGAAGAAAAGACTGAGCCAGTTGAACCTAAGCCTGAGGAGGTTCAGCCTACAGAAACTGCTGAAGCGAAGCCTGCCGAAACTATACCTGCGGAACCCGAAGCAAAGCCTAAGGGTGCTAAGACTAGCAAATCGGCGCGAAACTCCACCGAGTCTCAAGCTGGACCTAGTAATGTGTTAAACGAGACTCCTGAGAGTCAGAAACGTAAAGAAAATGTCCTCAGAACACTTGGCTTGCTCACTCATAAAGCAGCCAAGGAGGCTAAGATAGAGAAATTGAAAGAGAAAGAGAGGATATACAGTGGCATGATGTCTAACAAGAGTAAGACTGCGAAAGCTCAGGGAGATTACACTGGGACTTTGAAGACTGTGATAAAGCTGAACAGGGGGGCGGGGGATAAGAAGAAGCACAGGAGCTCGCTGAAGATGACGTTCCAGAAGAGCAAGTACCGGTCCGGCAAGCCCACACCGGAGGTCGGGGAGGCGGCCAACGAAGATGACGCCTACTACACCATTGAGAGGCGAGAGGTGAGATAGCTTCCTCTACCTATTCTATTATTTATTTATTAGGCACACCAACAGTAATACATACTTGGTACTTGGTGGTGGCTCCATTTCCACACGTAGGCTCCTGTGGCCCGTTAGCAATACATACTAAGAAGATATAAAAGATACATGACAAATTACATTGCTGGTAAGCATTATTTGTTGTTGGCGAGTTATAGGGTTTTAAGAAGTTGGTTAGGTAGTTGGATAGACTGGGTGTCAACTCCAGAATTTTTATCAAAATGTTTGGCAATAGATGATTATATTAAAACACATATGTGTCCAATTTTAACAAGCTTCTGTGCATTTGATAATATAGAGTAATTGCAATACATGCAAGAGTTATGATTCACAAAAAACTATAATCTTAGATAACCATTCATTTGTCACTGTTTAGCACAAAATAAAAACAAAATATGCTTTATCTTTCTATCTATCTGATAACATTATTTATTTAACGTGCTTATTTAAATAAGGTGATTAAGATAAGTCTTTAAAATTGATTTGTGTAATACATAATTGAGCTTTGAATAAAGTACAATGCTTAAAAGTTGCCTGGGGAATCATTGTAAGCTCAATGGTTGAGCTTTTAAAGCATTATTTTGTTTGTTAATATAGTATCATTTTATGCTCTGCATGTATTTGTTGTCATTAAGATTTTATTGCATTACTTATTAATTTCTAAACAAATTAATAAGTTTCAGTTTCTCTTAATTATACTACTTGTTTATGTAACATTCATTAGTTAAAAAAGTTTGTAACTTTTATTTTATATATTGATTGGTTACTTGTTTCAAATAGTATCTGTATTTTTTACAATCAATACAGGAGCAAAGTTTTTAGCAAAATTCGGTTTAACATAGGATAGGAGTCTGGAGAATCAAAGAAAATTTATTCTATTTTATTTACAGTCTTGGTTAATTTTAATGTCAATCTCTGAATTTGCTACAAATGGGGTCTATTATATGTTCTCCATCTACTAATACTACACCAGATTCAATAGAATATTTTTAGCCCTTAAAATACCTCTTTGAAATTACCTTTTTTAATCATCTTTATCATCCCATTTTTGTTCCAATTATTATTATAATTTTGTGTTACACAATGAGTAGTAAAATTTTCAAATAATGTTATCATAGACTAATGTAAATAAGTATTAACATGTTATGTTATTGTTTCCAGGGCGCAGCCGGTGCGGGTTCTGACGGTGGGCACAGAAAGACTCATTACAGTAATCGTCTTAACAATCATGGTGTGTGGATATATTCACCCCACTACACACTGGCGTTATGTACACACACGATATTACTATATTACATAGTCGGGTTAACTTTTTGTTGCACGATTATACAAAAAATGCTGGATGAAAAACAACAGCAATATAAAATGTTTAATCAGTTTTATGAATTCAATTGAATTTAAACTAAACTCTAATATTTGGGTAAATCTGGTCATGTAATATACAAAATTGTTGTAGTTACATTTTACAAAGATCTTATTTATTTATCAACGAAATCTAGTCAATTATCGCTTTTTTATTTTTTTGGATTTATATCGTGTGAGTACAAACGGATTTCGTCAGTTCATTGAAATTTATATTAAAACACGTACATATTATATAAATTTTGATAGCTGGCTGAAATCAAATAAATGCTTTAAAACCACTTAATAAATTTAATTAAGCTATGCATGTTCTTTCTAATATATTTACACCTCTAATATCTCTAATAATCTTAACAATATATAACAAAGTAACTGGACTAATTTGTTTTAAAATTTAGATCAGTAAGTTATAAACTACTTAAAAGTTTCTGATCTAAGAATGTCTCGAGCTAGCATACTCTATTTTACTGTATTAAGCAGTAATACAGCTTGTGAAAACTAGTACTTGTATTAAAACTATCGAGACTAGAACACAACCTTAATATTCTTTGACATGAATCTGTAGAATTTTCTAATTTTTGAGCAATTCTAACCAATAAAAAATGGTGATTAAGTATTCTTAGTAGTGAAAGAAACCTTTTTTTAATTTTAATTGCAACATAATGTGTATTAAAAGCACTTCTTACTACTCTATTTAGATGAAATTTAGAATATCGTTATTTTCCTAAAAAGGGATTTAAATTATCTACAAATAACTTACATACAAACACTACAAAATATTACTTCTTTAAATCTAAAGCTATATTATTATTAAAAAATTCGAACAACATTTCCTTGCTAATAATTTAGCGGCATTGAGTCTCAATGACTGTTGATTACACATCCTGTTGTCAAAGCTGACGAGGGGACTGGACATTACACTGTACAAGCACTACACATATGCTATATACTATCTCATATACATGATGATACTTATCACTGATATGATTTATTAAGGACTAAGTTTACTTTTTAGACAGTGGGCATACTTAATCTCTAAACAATCTTAAATATCTCCAAAAACTAATGGAAGAGCAATTATGTTGCCTTTTTACAAATATAAAGTTTAGAAAAGCTTAAAGTTTGCTCGTTCTTTAGCTAGCTAGCTTTCGTTTTCGATTTCAAGTAATCATTTTTTAAGTTTTTTTGTAAAAAAGTGAAAATAGGTTTCAATCGAAAACTAAATTTGTATGGAACGTTAGTAACCTTTCCAATACACCTTTTATATTTCAAAACATTCTACAAGTAACACTAGACAAAATTCTACCGGTCTATTTTGGGTATAAATACAATATTTGTTCAAGTATCGCGTGTAGGCCTCCGCAAACACAACCTTGGTATAAGTAGGTCCTAACGAGGTGTCGACTGTCGCAGCAAGCTTAATCGCATGATGTCTAACGCATGTTTCATTGTCCCGTGTATGTATTCATGAAATATGCTTAATTTCCTTATTCATACATCATAAATGTGAATGTTCATGTGTATGTTTATTTGTCTGTCTGTCTGTTGCACTTTAAAGGGTTAATCACTCGACTGTTTTTGATAAAATTTTATACAAGAAAATTCAAAGGCGAATGTCTTTTTTATAATTGATTTGTGCCTTCTAATTGTAAATATTCTTTTCAATTAAAGTTTTGCTATTAGCAAACGTAAAAGAATTTAAAGCTGTGCTTTTATCAGGGTCGTATTATGTAAATCGTAGGGTGTATTAATCGTAAATTGTGTTTTTATAAAAAATGTAGGAAGTTGTAGGAACGCATTCTTAATTTTTTTTAAGCCATTTTTCTGTCCATCTATGTTTGGTCCATAAATCTGTTTAGATCATAACAATGTTGAGTCACAGTATCAGACTGTTTCAAATTGTCAACTTTGATTAAATTGCATAATTTATTAAATTATTTCCCAATTTAGATTTCCTCAAAGTTTATAGCGTTATTTAGCTGTACGTAATCAAACGATGATTTTATTATGACTGTCCTGGAGAAGGAAAGTAAATAATGATTTAAATAGTGTTTTTCCCTTAGTCACAAAATTCAATCTGATTTTACAACAATCACTTAATACAGTGTCTATATTTTTTTGTGTTGATGTTCAAAAATAATTTTATAATTTCAGTAGTAAACTTAGTTTTCAATCTCCTAGTATTTTTATTATTAGTATTCAGTATTTTAATCTCTTAGGTTTTGAAAGGACAATTACAAAAGTCGAGTCCCATCTATCCACCGTATCATTACATCTAGGTACTTATTAATTTATCGGCTTTAAACTCTTAAATATTACATAAAGAAAAATACAGAGAAACATAAAACCTTTTTATTAATATTCTGCTAAAACAAACAAAATCTTTAAAGAGCTTCTCATACTCTCATACTCAGTAAATGAACATATTATATAGTAGTAGTTACATACATCAACATCAATCTATCAAGCCCCGAACACAGAAACAAACATTCAAACTATCCACAGACCCTGAAGCCGCTCCTGAGCCAGCGGAACCTAAAGAGACCTTGAACCTGGTGATCCCGGAGAAGGCATCATCGTTCAGCATCCACCCGGGCCGGCTGTGTATGGACCAGTGCTTCTACTGCGGCGGCAAGTTTGGCCTCTTCGATACGCCCTGCCATATCGCGCAGATTAAGAGCTCTGAAAGACAGAAGAAGGTTTTGGACAGTAAGTATTAGTTTAATAGTGTGGATTTTGCATAAATATTATCCATATTATCCATAATGTGAAGGTAATACTCTTTTTTTCGGGTTAAGAAGACTTATAAATTGGGCATGTTTAAATGTCGTAAATCTAGTGATATTTTTATATAATTTAACATGAGTTACACTGAAATTAAGAGTTAAAAAAAATCCTGTAATCCACGATAGAAATATGGTAATTTTAGCAATTCTAACACCCTTCTTTTGTTACTGATTTCAGCTACATTTCAGACAATTTTCTTATCCCTCAGAAAATACTTCCCGTAAACAGAAAATAACTACTCATAGCTTTTTCACCTAAATATTGATCTAAATTTCTGGCATTATACAATTCTCCCATATCTAACATAAATATGAACATTGTGCACCTCCCTATAATTGACTGGTAGAGAATACCTTAATCATTAAGTCCTAGTACATTATTTGTATAAGAAGCACAAACAAATAAAACATTGTCTTTTCCTCTAGATGAAGAGAAGTTGACGATAGACAGCTGCCTGTGTGACGCTTGCTACCGGCATGTGGACCGGCGAGCTAACTGCCCGTCCTATAGGAAGCGGCCACTCGGCAAGCAACCGCTGGACATGCCTATATCTTCACTACACAAGTATGTAACAAATAAATAAGTTAATAAGTCATTAACTACATTTTTTTTTAAGAAATACTGGAAAGATGGAAGGTAAAGCGAGGCCTTTGCCCTGCAGTGGGACACTAACGGCTAGTAATAATAATAATAACTAGAAAGGTGGTGGGGCCAAAGTGATATAACAATAGACTAAGTCACCAGTGTTGAAAGTGTTTTTTTTTTTTTTATAAAGACTAATTAGGTGGTAGTCGGGTCTCGATGTGATACAGCAATTTTTAATAGGCTAGACCATTTAATTTGCTCGGGACAAGCCAAATTCGAATCGTTATTAAAACTTGCTTTAAATTCCACCATATCATTTGAGATTAGGATCATGTTTAAAAAGCTTAGAAGTATCATCCTCTGAATACAATTCCTCATTTAATTTGTATTAAGGTTAACTTTTAAAACGTTTACCAAGCGTCATCCTCTAAAGTAGCAATGAAATCGAAAACTTTTGTCTACATACCTAAGTTTCATTTCTTTTTACCTGTGATATATCACTAATAGTCCTTTTTCTATAGTAGCAACCAATCAGAGAAAGCCTCAAGCCCTCCGATGGAGGAGGACAGTGAGGAAGAGGCCCCCAGTGTGAGCGCAGCAGTCCCGGGGGCGGCGGGCGCGCGCGTGGCGCTCTGCCACACCGAGGGCTGTGCGAGGGCTGCGGACCACTCCATACGCAGGAAGTGGCTTATTAAGATGCGGAGCAGCGTCAACAAACTGGTGGGTGGACCTGATCTCACTTACATTCACTTATCCTACTAGATTTGACAACAGTTTTAATCCACCTCACTTAGAATGTAAGTGAGATGGATTAAAACTGTTGTCGGTTGTGTATCCCTGTGATTTGACAAAGTTCTTTCGAAATAATTGTATAGTTGATCCATTCACAGAATATAAAAATACTGTTTGTTAATTTCGTCTCTTCAATTAAATTTATTCATGATCCCAACAGATTTGACAACAGTTTTAATCAACATCAAAAGTCATTTATTCAAATTAGGGTACTTTATTGAACAGAAATAATACTAAACAAGAAATATCTACATTTATAACTAAACTTATGTAATTAAAAAATTACATATTTACAAAGCGTCGAAAAATATATTCTCATCTCCGTCAGTGAAGTTCAAAAACTGCTATATTGTAATTAGGCTACAATAGCAGTTTTTGAACGTCAAGATTTATAAATATAATATAGACAGTATCCCATCGCCCGCCCTTCACCGCTTCTTGCTATTGCTACTGGAGAAAAAACGGTGTAACAAATTCCCCAGTAGCACACTGTCTTCCAAAATTCAAATAGGAATCGTGCAAGATAAATAAATATTTGAGGATACCTACAAAGTACTATGAAATAGAAACTATTTACTGAAACCATGGTCAATAAAATTGATTAACCGTCCAGAAGCTAGTATTCAGCATATTATTCAACATTATAACATTCCTCCAAGACCGTTAGACTTAACTAATGTCCTATTTCCTTGCAGTTGAAGTTGAAGTGCGACTACCCGGGCCTGCACACGATCCCGCTGTGCTCTGCGCACCACGCCGCGCTGGCGCCGCTCATGGCGTGCGCGCTGTGCCGCCGCCGCATCACCAAGCATCACAACGTGCACTTCATACACCAGGTACTATACTACTGCCAGCGACGCCACTTCTCTATCACACTGGGACGTAATACAGAGTGTAGGACTGACCAGCTGTAACATCGACTGTAGCACTCTGTCAGCCCTCTATAATCAAGTGATAGGTACCCTCGTGCCTGGCACCCAGGACCTTTGTTAGGGTGGGATGGTGGCGTCATGTTTACCCTTGCACTACTCCACTCTATGTATGGGGCGTATGGAAAAAATAGGCGTATGGGAGCCGCGTCGGTTTTATGCTCATGAACATGCTCCGTCGCCTCCTTGTGGGATATAGACAATCACTCTTTTTAGTGCAGAAAGGATTAGGATCACCTGTACTGATGGTACATTGTGGTGACCTCTGTTCGGGTCAACCGCCACTGGTCGTGCCCGAAAGCCCCATGTCAACACCTGTGTGATACCGCTCCACACAGGTGTTGACATGGGGCTCGTAGTGCCATAATTATTTTCTTCTCATACCTATTAAACATCCTACACTAAAAATAAAAGAAATAAGAAACAATCTCAGCTCCACCTACCCAAACACACTGAATAAAACAAACCTACTATATTCAGATAATTTAACCACCACCCATCTTTCTCCCTAGGGCTACACGGAGTTGAACCCGCACCTGAAGTCAGCGGGCGTGCCGGTGCAGTTCACAGAGCGGCCGGTGTTGTGTAAGACTTGCCGCTACTACTGCACGCTCCTGCAACGACCCGGACACAACGACGCCTATGCCACGGGGTATCGACGCAAGTGAGTGACCATACTTTGTTACTTAGTAATACTTCATTATTTGCCTCCAAACTTCTTCTTTTTAATCTTTTCTCAAGTCCTGGCTTTTCAGTAGCACTGAACTGTCAAAGTGTAGGCAAACAGATTACAGAAAGAAAAAATGTGTAATTTCAAATTTCCAAAGCTGTTTATTTTATTTGCTGTATGAGTAAAATTGTGATCAAAAAGTTAAGGTTCCCTTATAACCTCTTTGTTTTTCTCCAGGTTACTTCTCATATACAACATAGAAATGCCTCAAACATCTGAAAACGAGACCGAAGACGTAACACAAGAGGACGGCAAATTAAAGAAGAAGCAGAGAGCCAAGTCCAAGCAGAGGAAGTCCACAGAGCCGGACAAGATGGACAGTGAGTCCTCCGAGAGGACCAGCGAGAGCACGCCCGAGAAGGAGAAGAAAGAAGACAGCGATGGCAAGGAACACCCGCTAGAAGAAGACATAGAAAGCTTAATATCCTCCAATAAGATCCTAGTACCCAACGCTAAGCCAAATGAAAACCCACCGAGCGACGGATCTGAAGCCGACATGCAGTGCGATATGGACGCCCCTATCATACCCCTGGACAAACAGACAGAGCTACAGTACCTCCTCCAGAAACAGAACAACCCCGCCCAGTTCCTCCCCAAGCCTAACCTCACGCAGAAACAAAGGAACATACTCAAAGTACACAACCTGTCCGGCATACAGAAACCTGGCCACCAGCACAGGATCAATGAGAAGAACTCCAAGAGAATACACAAGATAGGACAAATACTCTCACATAAAGAGCGAGTCAGGAGCAGTGATACAGATGAAGAGAAAATTAAAGAAAGCGGCATTCCTATCCTCAAAAATATATCCTTGAATGAGGAGTGCACTATAGAGTCGATACCAAACAAGCGCCCAGCCGACATCACCACGCTTAAGAACAAATGGCAAATGTCGGAAAGTTTCACACAAGTCAAGAAGAATCTAAGCGAGCTGTCAAAGAATAAGGACCACAAAAAGACCTCAGACGTTCAGAAATACTCGAATCCCGTCAAGAGACTGGAAACAAACCCCTCAATATCTGTGCGAGAACTGTTCCCAGGAGAGGAGGAAATGAACCTGCAATGTAATATAGAGTTCAACAACGTCAAAGGCGTGACTCCCGAAGGTTGGGAGAAGTGTAATACTATGATACAGTACGACGTAGAAACTAAGAAGCTGTGGAATGAGCTGCAGCGACCGTACGGGAACCAATCCTCGTTCCTACGCCATCTTATCCTCTTAGAGAAGTACTTCAGGAACGGGGATCTAGTGTTAGCGCAAAACGCGACCCCACACGCCGCGACGTACAGTGATTCTATACAACACAGACTGAGAGCTTACGACAACGTTGCCTGCGAGACGCCCAAGCGACCCACCGAGGCTGTCAGTCTCATAGAGTTTAGGAAGAAGCCGGCGGTGAACGGCAAGAGTCTCTTGAAGTCAAATCAGAACGAGGCTGACAAAGAGACCAAGAAGTTCATGCCGCCGCCGGGGCCGCTTCAGAAGACTAAATCTTCGAAGAGTGATAAGGCTAAGTCTAAGCCGTTGCCGCCAGAGTTGATAGCTATCAATACTCCTAATGCTCAGGGTCGTAAGGCGATACAGAACGTGTTGCACAATATCCAGCAGCTCGTTAAAGGTGTATCGGCCGCGGACCCCACGGAGATCGCGGCGGCGCCATTGCCCGCGGCCCCGGCGACGCCCGTCAGTGCGAAGTTCGATCCGCCCGTGCCGGTCGCCACGCCTAAGGAGAAGAAGGACACGCCCAGTAAGAAGGACGACGCTCCGAAGAAACCTAAGACGACCAGCAAGCCCTGGAGACCTACGCTCATGCCTATTACTCAGGTATGTTTCTGTTTTCATTTACTAATTTTAGAATACAATTTTTTTGTTATTATCTGTAAGTTACAATAAAAAATACATCATATAATTATTTCAAACGAATGATGAATTAAATTACTTTTAATAAATTAATATGCGAAACAAAAGCTTGGAATAAGCTTTTATATTTGGTAAAATACTTAAAACGAGATAAGTTACCAAATAATTTACATAAAATTTTCATCTGTTTACAGGAGAACTTAGCGAAGATAGCTCGCGAGCCGACGCAGGTGGCTGTGGACGGGCGCACGCTGCCGAGCCTCGTGCAGGTGATGTCGTCCGGCAAGCGCTACCACATCACGCTGCAGGACTACAACAAGATGTGCATCATGCGGCGCGAGAAGCTGCAGCAGCTGCAGGACGGCGAGCGCGCCAAGCGGCCCGACGACGCGAGTGCAGGGGACATACAGCCCGCGCCTGCGCAGTGCGCGCTGCTCGGGAACGGCGGCAGTGTGGTGCAACACCCGCCCGACGAGCGCAAGGACGAGGCCCAGCCGGGCGCCAGCGCCGCCACCATCCTCAAGAACGTCGGCCTCAAGAACATCACCATCGCGCCCATCCCCGCCAAGACGGCCACCGTGACGTCACAGACGGTGGCCTCGCCCATGGTGTCGTCGCCGGCGCTGCTGGTGTCGTCGCCCGCGCTGCGCCTGCCGCCGCCGGCGCTGGGCGGCTCACTGGGCGGCGTCACGCTGCTCAGCGACGCGCCGCTGCTGCTGCCCAACATCCCCAAGTCGCTCACCGTCATCCCGCAGACCGTGCTGCCCGACCCGCGCCCCTAGCGCCGCGCCCCACGCCGCGCCACGTGCGCCCGAAGGACTAAGCAATAAGTGAAAGCACCCGAGAAGCCTTAATAATTATACTGTGTATATATTAGTGTAGTGACGGACATCGTGCTGTGAAAATGGTGAAAAGGAATGTGTTAAATATATTACTCTGAAAAGTTTTTCATTATTATTTTTTTCTTTGTGCAAATGATGCGACGGTTTGTGTTGATCCTGGGTGTCGAGCTTCATACCTTGTTGTTGGGTGATAGATACCATTCTCATCAGTTGCTGTTGATCACAGACCTGTGTATGTAGAACTATAGTGGAATGGGACAGGAGACGGCTGTAGGCTTCCTACGCCGTGTATAATATTGAAGCAGCAACACATTTGCTCAATATTATGTGTATCTGCTAACTGTTACTGCCAATTGTGTAGGGTAATACAAGAATACCTCGACATATTTAGTACTGGTAGAAGTATATTGTATTTTTTGTAGTTTCATAATATATTGCATTTGTTTAGAAAATTGACTGCAAGGAGTAATTATACATATATTATGACACACAGTTAAACTGTTGATGTTAAAAATATTTGCGTAGAACTTCCATTAGCTAATTCCATACAAGGACTTGGGTCTGTGACAAATCAAACAGCAATCGCTTCATAACTCATTTATTATAAGTTCAAGAGGCCTGTTTACATATTAGTTACTATTTATTGACCCTGACTACATCAAAATATAGTTCCTTTGCTGAGAAACATTCAAAATTCTCTAGTCAGGTGGAAATATGCATTTATAATTTATTTATTGATCGTTCACGTCGCCGATCTGAAGTGGGAAGTAGAAGAGGTCGTCCGTCTGGCCGCAGACGGCGCCACATCGCCTCGTATCATTCGCATAAACCTAGACAATGTATGTAAACTAATGTATAGTGTAACTGTAAGAATATCACTCGGAACATATTTTTCCAACTGTTAAATATATATAAGGATGCATTAAAACTCATATAGAGCTAAAACCCGATTAAGTAGAATTAAAACAATTATTTTGGAATAAATACACATTTTACATGTTGATTTGATGTTGATTTACATACCTATATAATTTATTTACAGGGACATTTACAGTTAGTGGCCTCGTAAAGTACAATGCGAACATAATTTATTGTTATCATATTCTCGTAGAGTGATGTTTGCGTTAGGGAGCTCTCGAACTTACTTTCATCGTTATACACTACACACATATTTTTGGTAATGACTATACATACAAAACACCAAGACGAGACTTTGATATTATCTAATTTTAAATGTCCCTAAATAACAGTAAAGTAATAAATTAACTAAAAGCATTAAAATACAAAAAGTTGGTGATTAAATTTGTGCCTCACAGATATAAATATATAAAGTATGATAATCACATGTACATATATAACACGGGAGCCAATAAATGAAAAGTTATGAATACTTTTTATATAGTAAAGCTCAGATTGAGTGGCCCTGCGCTTGTTGCTGCGGTGTATTCAAAGTATATTTTTTTAACTTTTAAACTAGAGACAGATGAAAAACAAATAGTTTACATAGAGATCTGAATATATATTGTGACAAGGCGTATAGGGAACATGCTGTATGTTATCGTTAGTTATTGTTTCTTGTTATCAGGCTGTATAAACCCCGTATTTAAAGCGACCCCAGCAACAAACGCAGCGGTGTATGTTAAACATGATAATTATATCTATATTGTTGAAGAATTAGCTATTTTATTTTTGGTCCAATGATATAGGTCGGTCCAATGTTAACTGTAACGTACATGGAATATAACTCAAGCGTAGAGCGACAGTTATGCTCAAAAGTCACATACAGTCCCTGAAAATTATTAATCTGTGATTTCATATAGTTTGTAACGCTGTTAGAAATTCGACGTTTTTTAATCTCGTTGACAAGTAGTGAAATAATTTGGTAGTCTTCCAATGTTTGTGTGTCGATTATCTTGTTTGGTTATGTGTAGGTTAGGTAACTTGTATTAACTATTATGTAGCTATTGTTGGTGTTGCTGCCGTATGCTTCAGACACGTGTAACGCGCGAGTTGAGTACGTCCGGAGCAGACGAGTGGTGATGAGAATTGATCATGTTTGTAATGTTTAAATGTTCAGAGACTGTATGCGCTTTACGTCGCGGACGCCATGACAGTTATGTGAATGTTATACAGCTAGTATTTTAGTGATTTGGAAGTTTCCCCGCTGTTGTTAAGAGAACAAATTATAGCCCCCCATAGCCCAGACGTTTTGTTTCTTCCAAAGATAGTGTGTTAGTTCACAATATTATTATTTTTAGTTATTATTTTGTTCGGTACGTGCCCTCGCCCCGTGCCGGAGGTATGAATTGTCTAATAAACATATCTTATCTCCTGAATCCTTGTGTTTTCTTTGCGTTATACTATCTTCTACTAAAAGTCAGAATATTGATGAAATCCTTTCCTTTTTGGGTGTTTTAAGCTTTAATTAGTTCTAAGCTTTTTATGGTTAAATTATGGTTTGGAAAATTCGAGATTCTCTGTTCCGATACTTTATAAAGAAATAACTGAATCCTAGTAAATATAAAATCAATAAATTTATTTACAACGTCATACTTCATAATATGCGAAAGCTCCTTAGTATAACTAGAAACTTAAATATGATTAATACATAGATACTTAATTTGCATTCTAAAGCTATCGTAATCCTTATTTCTATCAACAATACAAAGTACTACTTGAATAAAATCTGTCTACGCCTAATGACTTCTATGATAAGATATCTATGTTTTATATTAGATACTTAAGTACTACTTATACGCTCCTTATAAGAACGAATGTTTTAGTTCTGTGTTGCCTCCTTTTTCTTCGTGTGTTTGGATGCGCCCTTAGTTCTTTTCCACTTCATTCTTCGATTTTGGAACCACACTTTTACCTGTAATGATATAAATATTGTTTATTAATGATGATAAATCCTAAAACTATTAACCCAATATTTTAACAATGTGGGCAGGTAATGTACACAACCAATTCTATCTCTACGGTTTATCGTTAACTAAGTTTTCATAAGATTTCTCATCCTGCAAAGGAATAAAGCATTTCGTAATTTTTGTCGATACTTTTCTGCTTTCGCCAAGACGAGAGATTTAGTTAAGTAATTCTCCCCAAAATTAAACATCGTTACAGTTTGTAGCGAGTTGTGTCAGTCACGAGAAAGAGAATCTTTTGATCCAGGCATACGTAAAACATCGCCAGTGATAAGACTACTATGACTGCTACGTCAGAGGTCGTGGGTTCGATTCCCACCCAGTACAAATGTTTGTGGTGAGCACGATCATTTGTTCTGTGTCTGGGTGTGATTTATCTATAATATGTACTACGTATTTAGAAATATAGGCATAAGAATGTTTATCAGTAGTCTATTACACATAATAGAAGCTCTTCTTAGTTTAAGACTAGATGGCGTGTGTGAAAATCGGAATATTATTATAATATTCCGCTGATAGAAAAAATATACTTTCCCAGTCGTAATAGCTACCTGTCTTTCAGTAAGATGTAGAGCCACAGCGATCTCGTACCGCCGGAGTCTGGTCAGATAGTTAGCGCGCGAGAACTCCGCCTCCAGGCTGCGGATCTGAGCCTTTGTGAACGCCGTCCGCTCCTTGCGACTGCTGCTCGGCGAGCGGGTGGCTGAGAAACGAAAAGGAAAATGTGAACGCAGCATAGATACAACTAACTTCGTAGCAAATTTCTTGGCAGTCATTTTTTTGATTTCTTAAAAGAACGCGACTGCTGCTTGGAGAGCGGTTGACTGAGAAAGAAAAAGGCACATGTGAACGAAACATGAACAATGCTAACCTCGTAGCAAGTTTCTGGGCAGTCAAATTATTGTACATTCGATTTTTATTAAATATTTATAGATAATATTATAATAGAAGCCTCATTTCTGTATTTTAGGTAATTGTTGTAAAAACTTTTTTTTGTAGTCCAGTGGCAATTCTCAAGGACAGAAACTGATAAAAGGGATCGATTCAATTCTACTCTACTTCTGCTCTAACCCATTCTGTCAATGGCGTGCAGCAATCTGTCTGACGAATGTCAAGCCGGATCAAATATCATGGCTGGCAATAAAAAAAAACGCTGATATCATTTTGACCACATTTTCAAATTTCAGTTGGATTGCAAAGAGAGCTCTACTGAAATGCGATTATGGCAATCGAATAAAACAAAACCCTGAAGTGAATACACCCGAGATGGTGATCGCTGGCTTTGCCTGTTCCCTGCTATCTCTGTGCAATGACAAGATTCCTTGAGATCCAAGTTTAACGTAAAATGATCCTACTCTGCTCCAATATTTGCTCCAAAATAGAGAATTATGAATATTATATAAACTGTTAATTGTAAAATATACGCAGATGTATTAATTTAAGAAAAACATGTTATCTAATGTATTTTTTTATATAAATCGATGTAACTAAGGATTCTACAGTATATAATATAAAAGTATGAATAAAGAGCAAAGTTACCCATGGTCATGGTTAACTTTGCTCCTGGGTATACTTCACACGCCATCTCCATTGCAGAAGCATTTTGAGCAAAGTTATGCTTGTAAGTAAAATATGCGCCGATTTAGACATATTAGGCGATAAACAATTTAAAAGATTTAGAGCATAATTAATCCAATAGGAGCAAAGTAGGAACATTTTACCGTACTTTAGTTAGGTTTGGTTTTTAGTTAGCTTAGGTTAGGTTTGGTTTTTAGTTAGGTTATGTTAGGTTTGGTTTTTAGTTAGGTTAGGTTTGGTTTTTAGTTAGGTTTGGTTAGGTTTGTTTCTGAGTTAGGTTAGGTTTGGTTTTTAGTTAGGTTAGGTTTGTTTCTGAGTTAGGTTAGGTTAGGTTTGGTTTTTAGTTAGCTTAGGTTAGGTTTGGTTTTTAGTTAGGTTATGTTAGGTTTGTTTCTGAGTTAGGTTAGGTTAGGTTTCTTTCTGAGTTAGGTTAGGTTAGGTTTGGTTTTTAGTTAGGTTAGGTTAGGTTTGGTTTTTAGTTAGGTTAGGTTTGGTTTTTAGTTAGGTTAGGTTTGGTTTTTAGTTAGGTTAGGTTAGGTTTGGTTTTTAGTTAGGTTAGGTTAGGTTCGGTTTTTAGTTAGGTTAGGTTAGGTTCGGTTTTTAGTTAGGTTAGGTTTGGTTTTTAGCTAGGTTAGGTTAGGTTTGTTTCTGAGTTAGGTTAGGTTAGATTTCGTTTTTTAGTTAGGTTAGGTTAGGTTTGTTTTCTGAGTTAGGTTAGGTTAGGTTTGTTTCTGAGTTAGGTTAGGTTAGGTTTGGTTTTTAGTTAGGTTAGGTTAGGTTTGGTTTTTAGTTAGGTTAGGTTAGGTTTGGTTTTTAGTTAGGTTAGGTTGGGTTTGGTTTTTAGTTAGGTTAGGTTAGGTTTGATTTTTAGTTAGGTTAGGTTCGGTTTGGTTTTTAGTTAGGTTAGGTTAGGTTTGGTTTTTAGTTAAGTTAGGTTAGGTTTGTTTCTGAGTTAGGTTAGGTTAGATTTGGTTTTTAGTTAGGTTAGGTTAGGTTTGGTTTTTAGTTAGGTTAGGTTAGGTTTGGTTTTTAGTTTGGTTAGGTTAGGTTTGGTTTTTAGTTAGGTTAGGTTAGGTTTGGTTTTTAGTTAAGTTAGGTTAGGTTCGGTTTTTAGTTAGGTTAGGTTAGGTTTGGTTTTTAGTTAGGTTATGTTAGGTTTGGTTTTTAGTTAGGTTAGGTTAGGTTTGGTTATTAGTTAGGTTAGGTTAGGTTTGGTTATTAGTTAGGTTAGGTTAGGTTTGTTTCTGAGTTAGGTTAGGTTAGGTTTCTTTCTGAGTTAGGTTAGGTTAGGTTTGGTTTTTAGTTAGGTTAGGTTAGGTTTGGTTTTTAGTTAGGTTAGGTTAGGTTTGGTTTTTAGTTAGGTTAGGTTAGGTTTGGTTTTTAGTTAGGTTAGGTTAGGTTTGTTTCTGAGTTAGGTTAGGTTTGGTTTTAGTTAGGTTAAACCTAACCTAACCTAACCTAACTAAAAACCAAACCTAACCTAACCTAACTAAAAACCGAACCTAACCTAACCTAACTAAAAACCAAACCTAACCTAACCTAACTAAAAACCAAACCTAACTTAACCTAACTAAAAACCAAACCTAACCTAACCTAACTAAAAACCAAACCTAACCTAACCTAACTAAAAACCAAACCTAACCTAACCTAACTCAGAAAGAAACCTAACCTAACCTAACTCAGAAACAAACCTAACCTTACCTAACTAATAACCAAACCTAACCTAACCTAACTAAAAACCAAACCTAACATAACCTAACTAAAAACCAAACCTAACCTAAGCTAACTAAAAACCAAACCTAACCTAACTAAAAACCAAATCTAACCTAACCTAACTCAGAAACAAACCTAACCTTACTTAACTAAAAACCAAACCTAACCTAACCTAACTAAAAAACCAAACCTAACCTAACCTAACTAAAAACCAAACCTAACCTAACCTAACTAAAAACCAAACCTAACCAACCTAACTAAAAACCAAACCTAACCTAACCTAACTAAAAACCAAACCTAACCTAACCTAACTAAAAACCAAAACCTAACCTAACATAACTCAGAAACAAACCTAACCTAACCTAACTCAGAAACAAACCTAACCTAACCTAACTAAAAAAACCAAATCTAACCTAACCTAACTCAGAAACAAACCTAACCTAACCTAACTAAAAACCAAACCTAACCTAACCTAACTAAAAACCAAACCTAACCTAACCTAACTAAAAACCAAACCTAACCTAACCTAACTAAAAACCAAACCTAACCTAACCTAACTAAAAACCAAACCTAACCTAACCTAACTCAGAACCAAACCTAACCTAACCTAACTCTTAAGATGTAATCACTGATTAGTATGTAAGGTATAAAAATGTAAGCAAATAAATAAAAATTAATTAGATGAATTGAATATAAGACGACGAACAAAAATAGTTATTAGTACCTAAGACTAGATTATGACAAACTAAAAAAAAAAAAAAAAAAAACCATTCAGTGTCAATTATTTACCCCACACTAAGACACAGCAGCAACATAACAATATTAGAGATAGATAGTCTGTAGATATAATAGGCGGGCATCCCACCCGTAACAGAGAACACTAGATGAAGTATGAATGAGTAGTATGCAGAATGAAAGTGCGAGCGGAATAAATGATAGAACTGGAATGAAAAAGGCTCAACGATAGAAATAGGCTCCGATAAAGTTGGAGGTTACCGGATTAAAAAAAAAAAAAAAAAAAAACCTAACCTAACTCAGAAAACAAACCTAACCTAACCTAACTAAAAAACCAAACCTAACCTAACCTAACCAAAAACCAAACCTAACCTAACTCAGAAACAAACCTAACCTAACCTAACTAATAACCAAACCTAACCTAACCTAACTCAGAAACAAACCTATCCTAACCTAACTAAAAACCAAACCTAACCTAACCTAACTAAAAACCAAACCTAACCTAACCTAACCTAACCTAACTAAAAACCAAACCTAACCTAACCTAACTAAAAACCAAACCTAACCTAACCTAACTAAAAACCAAACCTAACCTAACTCAGAAACAAACCTAACCTAATCTAACTAAAAACCAAACCTAACCTAACCTAACTAAAAACCAAACCTAACCTAACTAAAAACCAAACCTAACCTAACCTAACTCAGAAACAAACCTAACCTAACCTAACTAATAACCAAACCTAACCTAACCTAACTCAGAAACAAACCTAACCTAACCTAACTATAAACAAACCTAACCTAACCTAACTAAAAACCAAACCTAACCTAACCTAACTAAAAACCAAACCTAACCTAACCTAACTAAAAACCAAACCTAACCTAACCTAACTAAAAACCAAATCTAACCTAACCTAACTCAGAAACAAACCTAACCTAACTTAACTAAAAACCAAACCTAACCTAACCTAACTAAAAACCAAACCGAACCTAACCTAACTAAAAATCAAACCTAACCTAACCTAACTAAAAACCAAACCTAACCTAACCTAACTAAAAACCAAACCTAACCTAACCTAACTAAAAACCAAACCTAACCTAACCTAACTAAAAACCAAACCTAACCTAACCTAACTAAAAACCAAACCTAACCTAACCTAACTAAAAACCAAACCTAACCTAACCTAACTAAAAACCAAACCTAACCAACCTAACTAAAAACCAAACCTAACCTAACCTAACTAAAAACCAAACCTAACCTAACCTAACTAAAAACCAAACCTAACCTAACCTAACTAAAAACCAAACCTAACCTAACCTAACTAAAAACCAAACCTAACCTAACCTAACTAAAAACCAAACCTAACCAACCTAACTAAAAACCAAACCTAACCTAACCTAACTAAAAAACCAAACCTAACCTAACCTAACTAAAAACCAAAACCTAACCTAACATAACTCAGAAACAAACCTAACCTAACCTAACTCAGAAACAAACCTAACCTAACCTAACTAAAAAACCAAACCTAACCTAACCTAACTCAGAAACAAACCTAACCTAACCTAACTAAAAACCAAACCTAACCTAACCTAACTAAAAACCAAACCTAACCTAACCTAACTAAAAACCAAACCTAACCTAACCTAACTAAAAACCAAACCTAACCTAACCTAACTCAGAACCAAACCTAACCTAACCTAACTCTTAAGATGTAATCACTGATTAGTATGTAAGGTATAAAAATGTAAGCAAATAAATAAAAATTAATTAGATGAATTGAATATAAGACGACGAACAAAAATAGTTATTAGTACCTAAGACTAGATTATGACAAACTAAAAAAAAAAAAAAAAAAAAACCATTCAGTGTCAATTATTTACCCCACACTAAGACACAGCAGCAACATAACAATATTAGAGATAGATAGTCTGTAGATATAATAGGCGGGCATCCCACCCGTAACAGAGAACACTAGATGAAGTATGAATGAGTAGTATGCAGAATGAAAGTGCGAGCGGAATAAATGATAGAACTGGAATGAAAAAGGCTCAACGATAGAAATAGGCTCCGATAAAGTTGGAGGTTACCGTATTAAAAAAAAAAAAAAAAAAACCTAACCTAACTCAGAAAACAAACCTAACCTAACCTAACCAAAAACCAAACCTAACCTAACCTAACTCAGAAAGAAACCTAATCTAACCTAACTCAGAAACAAACCTAACCTAACCTAACTAATAACCAAACCTAACCTAACCTAACTCAGAAACAAACCTAACCTAACCTAACTAAAAACCAAACCTAACCTAACCTAACTAAAAACCAAACCTAACCTAACCTAACCTAACTAAAAACCAAACCTAACCTAACCTAACTAAAAACCAAACCTAACCTAACCTAACTAAAAACCAAACCTAACCTAACTCAGAAACAAACCTAACCTAATCTAACTAAAAACCAAACCTAACCTAACCTAACTAAAAACCAAACCTAACCTAACTAAAAACCAAACCTAACCTAACCTAACTCAGAAACAAACCTAACCTAACCTAACTAATAACCAAACCTAACCTAACCTAACTCAGAAACAAACCTAACCTAACCTAACTATAAACAAACCTAACCTAACCTAACTAAAAACCAAACCTAACCTAACCTAACTAAAAACCAAACCTAACCTAACCTAACTAAAAACCAAACCTAACCTAACCTAACTAAAAACCAAATCTAACCTAACCTAACTCAGAAACAAACCTAACCTAACTTAACTAAAAAACCAAACCTAACCTAACCTAACTAAAAACCAAACCGAACCTAACCTAACTAAAAATCAAACCTAACCTAACCTAACTAAAAACCAAACCTAACCTAACCTAACTAAAAACCAAATCTAACCTAACCTAACTAAAAACCAAACCTAACCTAACCTAACTAAAAACCAAACCTAACCTAACCTAACTAAAAACCAAACCTAACCTAACCTAACTAAAAACCAAACCTAACCTAACCTAACTAAAAACCAAACCCCTAACCTAACCTAACTAAAAACCAAACCTAACCTAACCTAACTAAAAACCAAACCTAACCTAACCTAACTAAAAACCAAATCTAACCTAACCTAACTAAAAACCAAACCTAACCTAACCTAACTAAAAACCAAACCTAACCTAACCTAACTAAAAACCAAACCTAACCTAACCTAACTAAAAACCAAACCTAACCTAACTCAGAAACAAACCTAACCTAACTAAAAACCAAACCTAACCTAACCTAACTAAAAACCAAACCTAACCTAACCTAACTAAAAACCAAATCTAACCTAACCTAACTAAAAACCAAACCCAACCTAACTCAAAAACAAACTTGTTTTTACTAAATAGACATTTTCGTCGTAACGAAGACACTGGTTCATCCGACTTGGATGGAAAACGCTTTAGAAGCGCTAGCCCCACTTTTGCGGGAGACATGGTCACCGAGGTCAAGACTGTCGCGGCAGAAACAGATTCGGCGCGAAAAACTTTGCAGTGGCAGCCAAGATGGAGCCACCACCGTCCTCCAACCAAAGAATCCTCGACCGTCTATACTCCATTTGTTTAGGTAGTTAACTAAATGTAAACAATCTTGGCGTTACTTTTTAACCAAAAAAATAATTTTTAATTTGGATATTACTGCTTATAAATCAATTAACTATAGTTTTAGAAAATCTGAATGTATTTCAAGTTGTAAAACGTATTTTACATTTTTAAAGATCACATTTTGTTTAATGGGTCCGCGAGACGATCAAGTGCGCTTGACAAGTCTACGTGCTTGAAAGAATATTGATCTTTACAGCGTTGAATTGACAAGTCCCGTCAAGTATCTACGGGCCTCCTTGCGCTTGATGCGACT